>CANUEZ040000047.1:52432500-52452500 GCA_948099385.1 Fasciola hepatica
TCGTGGGTAAGCACGCGGTGCGCATGTTGAAATATTGTACCATTATTATATAACAAAAGGAAGTAAGTTTTCAAAAAGAGTTTCCGAAGACAGTACAAAATTTGAGATAACAAAGAAAATCTGGACGTAAATGACGGTTTTCATCTTGTGTGATTCGGGGAGAATGACACCAGGATAGTTAAAAACTCGACGATTCAGTACAGATTATTCTCGCGCTTGGTGTGGTTGGCTACACGCCTCCTCGACCCGAACATCGGGAGACTATGGCTTACTCAAACCGGAGGTGTAATCGTGCCTGATGCGTCTATGGGCAGATACCAGGCGAAATTCATTCCGGACCTTTTCGGTGCATCTTCCCTAGGGCATACTGCAGTCAAGATGATCATTTATAAATGGGAAATTGAGCGATCTCATGAGACCAAAGACAAAAGCACAAACACAGACACACAACTAATGATAGCATATATAAAACACGTTACCAAGGCAAGGCCAACGTAATTATCCATTCTCGCTATTTGCACAGTTGAGTGTGACGTTGGTTAATTGCTAGCGCCTCCGCGTATCTCAATAGGCGTTGACTGTTTGTGACATAAGTGATGGTGAACGCCGTGCCCAGATTACCACAGTGATTTGTCTCCCACATGTGTTGCGTAGTGGATGATTTGAATGTTCTGCGTGCGTTCGATGACGTCACTGATTTACCATTTATAAATGATCACGTTGACTGCAGTATGCACTAGTGAAGATGCAGCGAAATAGTCTGGAATACATCGTGCAATCTAATGCTTTTGACTTCTGTGTTCGAAGTTCATTCTCTCCAAGTCAAATGATGGACAATATCTGGTTCTCTGCGGCCAATCACTAGTCCCGTAGAAATGACAGTCCAACGAATAAAAACGGAAAGAATTAGCTTATCAGTCAAATTCCTCCCCTAGATAAATGTACGAGTGGATTACCTGGGGTCTGTTTCGATGCGCGGAGAAATCATTTGAGGAGGGGGGGGGAGGGGGTGCAACGGTAAAGTAGACACGATCGAAAGTTCTTACGGTACTTATGTACTTTTATCACATTCTTCTTCGTGAGAAACAGTGAGGTTTGGGTGTGTAGAGTTAACATTGTTAATGAAAGGGATGCAACGTTCTTCAGTCGTAGAAATTAAAACACCACCCACGTATAATCTGTAAAATGGAAACTGGGAAATATTATCACATAACTATTTGTCGATATGAGAGTTATGCGAAGAAATATAATCACTGTCTCACAAAGGGGTACCTTTCTAGAAAGTGACTCATCATCTACGGGATTCATTTTAACGGAACACACTCACATATCGTTTAGCAAATTGGCGAGTTCAAATAAGTCTTGAAGACAAACTGGTGTTATGTACTTCCGGAGGGGAGTAAAGATCTCGACGATCCACCCGGCAAGTTTAGATAAGCCGAGTTTTGCAGGAGTAATAACGACCTCAAATGGACTCCAGAATTGGGAATTTTTGTGATCCACTCAAGCAGGGCTTCCGTGTTCTAAGTGGTTCTAACTTCTCATATATATTTTCAGCAATGAATCAGTGTAAGAGCGAAATTCGGAGTTGTCTCCATAATTGTTTCTCTGTCTGCATATTGATCTCTGGCGTAGTGTCCAGTTTGAAACGTTGCGCATCGAAAAGTATCTGTCCCATCTTCTCCATGTGTTCTTTCTTTGCCATAATTATGATGGCAAATCCTTTGTCCGGTCATAGGAACAATAAATCATTCATTTGTTTGAGTTGTTTAACAGCCACCGGATATTCTTGTTGCAAAAAACACCACTGAAATATGGGATCGGGGAGGTATTGTTCTGAAAGGTCAACCGGCTTGGCCTTGAAACAGCCGACTTTGTCAGATGACGTGGGCACCGAATCTTTAACTTGATCTTAAAAATGTTGCCATGGGAACCCCTTCGGTTCCAGATGTATTGGCAGATGTATTTTGGGGCTCATCGAAAACAGCTACGTGATACCTTTTCGTGACACGTAGATGATATTTTAGTTTTAACGACCGAAGAACATTTTATCCGTTTCGTTACCATTCCTAACTCTGATAGTAAGTAGTATGTAAACGTGTGGACTCGATTTCCTTGGAAGCATGCAGAAAATCTGTACAAAAGATCAGACATAGAATGAAGAGGAGTTCATAAAAAGAAAGCTGCCGGCCAAAGGTTATCAGGAAAACTTTATCGAACAACATCAGAAGCCGAAGCTGGTACGGGAAGAGACAATCAGCGTCGAAATGGAGCAAATTTCTTTTTTACCACTTTACGCTTTGAAGGAGACCATATTTCTGATCAAATAAATCGAAATCTTAGATCAGCTCTAAGGCATACATACACTGCGGTGCAGTTCACTTTACTGTGGACTACGAAAAGGTTGTATTTTCTGAATCGTTCAAACAGTCTTGCTGATCCTAATGCCTCATATTGTCTACTAGTTCACTTGTAGCTGCAATGACGCACAAATTGGCAGAATGAATCTCTGCTTGACTCAACGAGTGTCAGAACTCATAGCCAAGTGGCTGTCGAACTCGATGACGCAGCCCGCTGAGGCAATACACAATGACGTGAAACCGCCAGCTTCTTCGATTGCAAGACACTTTACTGCATCAGGTCACACAGTTGACCTGATCCAATGTTTCAAAACATCATTTTCCAGTCCAACACCGAAACTATTTTCGTTCAGTAAAGCGATTCTAATCATAATATCTGGCAAGTTTATGCGTACCAATGCATTGCTCATGGACCGAAGCCTGTGTGGATATGTGTCCCGTTATGTATTTCGTGTCTGTATGAAAGCCGTATTTTATACGCCAAGGGACCAATACATTTCAGTGCCGGTTGGTGTATCTTCAGATTCCTTTGCGGGCGATTCGGTCATCACAGTCATCACGCATCATTGGGCGGCTATCACCCACTTAAGTTGGGCATCTCCCACCGGGAAGAAGCACACCGTTCACTTCCCCTTTGTCCATTGAATGCTTGGCGTTAAGGCCTGAACTCGAAAAGCTGATCGATATCAAAGCACCAGCGAAGACAAGACGAAGTGAGTGCAGCAATGAGATCTCACGTAACGGACCAGAACAAGTTCTTTCACGAATGCTTCGGTTACATCCTCGTGCTTGGTTCATACCTCACTGCCTTGCGGATCACACTCCTGATTCAAAGGCGCCATTTAGGATTCCCAAAGAAGAACCTTTTCTGCGATGTGGGCTACTGTGAAGTATAATTCACCCAGAAAACCCCAGTGTCTTTTCTGAAAATGAGCTTACTAGCTCCTCCTCTCTCTCTCCTTCAATTTGAGATCGATGCAACACGATACGGGTTAGTGCGACTCAGAAGAAAGCGGTAGTTCACCAGTCAGGCATAAATTGAAACACACTTCTGAAGCCTACTATTCCGCTTCATTTGGCCGACTTCAGTGTCCACACACGGCGTCAAATTGACAACAGGCTGCCTTTAATAGAACTCTTGACATGTTCAAAATAGATGCATGCCGTGCCTTCCAAACTTGCATCCAAGATTCCACTTCTGTGATCACTCCTCACACCCCATTTACAACTTCCGTCTCTCATTCTATTCTTCGCATGCCCAGGGATTCGGTATCTGGTATTCATGGTCAGGCTAGCACTGGAATCGTTTTGAGCGTGATAGCTGAGCGTGCATCACTAGACTGGATTCCATTCGGTCGTCGTTTGTGTGCAGGTGTCAGGTCCTGTTGAGAAGACTACAAAGAAATTAGCTGGGTAAGTATTGCAACCAATCTGCTCGACGGGGTTATGCTCTGTCGACTATCCAAAGCTGGTAACAGGTGTACGCGAGAGAATCGAGCCGGTTTAAGACCCGATCGGGGCTGTTTTGGCTACGTATTACCGTTCGGCAAATCTTAGAACACTCTTTAGTCACATCTTCCGTAGACCCACAGTCTCTGTCTTCCTTGATCTGAAAAAGACTTTCGACTCGGTCGACCGTACGTTTCCCTGGAGCTGTCTCTCACTGAAAGGTGTGTCAGAGGAGTTTATTTCCCTTTTCCAATGTTTGTATGCAAACAGCCGAAGCTGGGCTCGTGCTTACGGCGATCTTTCACCCGAGTTCACCACAGAAAGTGGTGTTCCTTTTCATCCTCGTAACTGAAATGGCTTTTGAGATAGTCCCAACCTCCAGTAAGATTAGCGGTATCGGTCTTTGCTCAGACAGTAAACTGTCTGATTTAAAATACCCGGACTATACTGTTTTGCTGAGCGAAAGTCCAGGTGAGTTACAGGCTTTTCTTGACAGCCCAAGCAACGATTTGACAATGTTTGAGATTGAATTTGCATCTTAAAAGTATAAAATACTGCTACAGGACGAGATTGGCTGCTTGTCGAACCCTGTCTTTTCAGGGCAAGTCCTAGGTGAAATAGATAAGTTTTTTTGGCTGGGCAGTCACTTTTTCCCGGGTGGACAGTTATCGAATGAAGTATCGCCGTACATGCAGAAGGTGCATTCGGTAAATGCTAACCTCAGTCATTTGTGGCCCCGGTATGACATCCAAATATCCACCAAGGGTCCAGTGTGCTCTGCGGCGGTTAGATCTATCCTTTTATATGGTTCCGAAACATGGCCGCTAATAGCAAAAGTTGGGAGAAGTCTCTCGATGTTTGAGCTCCAGTATCTCCGTAGCCTTTCCCGAATATCTTGGGAACACAGTATCAGCAATGCTGAGGTTAGGCGTAGCATGTTGGGAATAAATGGTCAGTCACTGGCACAAGTATTGAATCTAAACACGTTAAGGTGATCGGGACGTGTGTTACGTATGCCCACCGATAGGCTTACTCGGTATTAGCTGTTCTCCGAGTCAGATAGTGGTTGGAAGGAAGGTCGAAGTGGTCAGTCCATGACATGGTGGCGATCACAGAATCACACTTTCGAGCTCTTTCTCTTGACCCTCCGCTGTTGAGTGAGGGGGGGGGGGGGGGGGCTCAGATCGTCGCCCTTCGGCTCCTTGCAAGGCGATTCATGGTCATTCATCTGATTTGAACTGTGTTGTGGTTGAAGCTGAACTTGATTTCGTTTGCGAAAGTGGACGTCCGTTTTTCTCGCGAATCGGTTTTGGTCAGCATCGTCTGCGCTCTCATGCTGTTCTAATCAACGATCAACATGTTGATGAAGACATAAAAGCCCTCTTTTTGCACAGCAACAATCATTGAAAATGATCTGCCTTTCCTGGTATTAGTCACATAACCCCAACTGGATTACTGACTAATTTTTGATAAACATTTTCCTCAATTTTTCCACGATGTACCTCAAGTACAGAATCTTATATAAACTGACATGTTTCAAGCGCGCGTCGACAAGAGTGAACGAATAGCTTGTATTTCACAATATAAGTGTTCATTCCGTCCTCATTGACTGGATAAAGAAGACAATATTTTAAGGCACAAAGATTACCGAACACTTACATCTGATGAGCGTCGGTAGCCGCGAAACCGGTCCTGTCCATCCTAGAAGTTTTGTCCACTCATCGGTAATTACGTCGGTTTTGCTGTGTTCATCGCTGACACTAACCAACGCACCTCGTGAATACTCTGTAGCATAATACTTTAAAATATCGAATAAAGTGTTAACATCGACTGATTTGTGAGATTTGTTTTAAACGCTGTGTTCACATGGTTACGAAGGCGGACCTTGCATTTTACTGATTCCTACATTTTAAACAAAATCAGACTCCCACTCTCTTCCAGAAACTTCTTATCTTCATTTTACACCAGTTAAATCATAATCACGTTCAACCTTTTTCTGAGTAACCCCACGTGCATTATGGTCAATCTATTATGGAAATAAACCAAAACCAAAATGATTTTTTTCTCCATTTTTTTCGTTTTTCGTTTTATCATGCACTTTCATCCCATTTTTCTCCGTCCTGACATTTCGGAGCTGAAAAAGTTTTTCAGTTCACCATTTTCCCTCCTCAAATTGCTGGTCTGTGACAGCAGCTCATTGGGGGGGGGGCGTCACATCACGCGGAAGAATCATCACATCACAAGGGGAAAAAATCTCGGAATCACACTTCGCATTCACTACTGTCGACTTGTTCTGTTATGACAACTCTTTTTCTACCGGCCGCTGTTACGGACGGAAATGCAACGCAGTGGAAAGCAGTGCTAGACAGCGTGGTGTCTGGATGAGCGAAAGGGGTCAACAGTCATTCGTAGATTCGTCAACTATCGATTCGACGGTAGGCAGTCAAACCGTCTAGCATTCGCCCGATCGATAAGTCTACTAGCTGTCGGATCATTATGCACTCGTTTGTTCAGGGTGGAGTCTCCTTCGGTCTGATGATGACACACGTGCGAATGCGTTACACCGGTCGAGCAAACGTCTGTTCGGTACTTTCATCTGGGATTCCGTCCAGAATGAGGGGGGGAGGGGTGGCAGAGTGAGAATGTCGTGCCAGAGTTGGATACACTGATTGTTGTTTATACATCGGAGAACACAAAGCAGTTAAGAGTGCAACTGGATTAAAAAACGAATAGTGTATCGGCCGTGACCGCAAGAATTTATGGAAGATGGGGTATCCGGGTAGGGTAACGTGCTGAAGAATTTGTTTACCTTCTGGTCGTTTCATAAAATTTTCGTCGAGGTAATCAGTCATTAAAAGGAGAATACAAAGCCAGAGTCATGCGATGAACTTGGAGGGCTACAATTTTTGGTAAACAATTTTGACCAAAGATGAAAACAAACGAACAACACACGAACAATAGGGCATTGATTGAATATCAAGGAACACTGTCTTCAAAACATAGCTAACTAAAGGGTAAAAAAACCTGAAGTCAGTCAACGTATCTAATCCAACAGTTCTGTATGCGATACAGATGTCAACAAGATGGAAATTCGTTCCCCACTTCTTTTATTCGTGTCAATTCTTGACCAAAGTACCAGCAAAATATGTCAGGTTAATTTACCTAAACATACGTTATCCTACTTTTGATTACCACACAAGATATACTATTTCTGAAATCGCTTTTCGAATTCATGCCGAAAAGCATTTGGAACTAACAATCGGTTGTATCACCTTAATCTCTTTTGAATAGTAAGGGGGTGTAATAGTTGTGATGAACTGAGTTGATAGTCCGTATGGAAATTGCCCCCATCCAGACCTACGCGAACGGAAGTAGCTAGAAGACCAAGGCCACAAAATAGCACGTTAATTGTATTGCAGAGTGGGTTCGTATATATATGTTTAATTAGAGAATATAACTGGTAGACTCAAAGATGACCAATCACAGGGAGCTTTTGTCGGAATTGTCCGCGGCGATCCCGATTGGTTGAGGCTCATCCGTGTACGTGGTTACGAGGTTGTGCCTGACCGTATCATGTGTGACAGCTGCTGAATCACCACAGGTTGTATGGAGGAAGAGTCCATTTCTAGAATCACAACGCAACCGTTCCAGAGCTGTTTTGTCGGTTATCAAGGACAACTTTCAGCACGAGGACACATAATACCGAGATTGGATTTTCATTATATGTTGTATGATATTGTATCTGGGGGAATTTTCTCCTCTCATCCAGATAGAATACCAAAATACTTACAGCGAAAATATTCATCGAAAGCTTCATTCTGTTCATCCTCTGACTGGCTATTGGACTGAATTGTTAAAAAAGTTTGGTATAATTTGTTTTACAAGTCAGGTTTACTTACTCATTGGGAAAGCAAACTTGTGGTACTGACTAGTCAACTGGAGTTTTCGGCATTTAAACATTTCAGAAGCATTTTTTGAACCTGTCAATCGACTGGATGGTTGATCCTTGTATTCACCAATTGGCTGCCCACAATTCTGTCAAATGGTAAGTTCGAAACCAACTAGATGCACTTGTTGTTGATCGAAAGGAGGTCCTTAGCATCCATTGTCTGCGTTCATTTTGACCCGACTGTTCGGGCTGTTTTATTGTCTACTCAAGTGATAGTTCCCATTTCATCTATTGACAGCTGATACTATTGGTGTAGTACTGGGGTTCGAACCCACGTGCATTGAGGCCGTCCATAATCTATCCAACCGAAGATACGAAATCTCATAGCAAAATTCGAAAGTTCTGCAAACAGATTTCAGAACTCACTAAACCATCATCTCAGCTGCTGTCTAAATCTGTCCAACTCAAATTCATCCAAAGAATACCCTATCCAATTGGTCAGTACAGAAAGGAGACAAATTTTGAGGGATGGTAACATTTCGTCTACTCTTTTTAATCGCCTACACAAAACAATTTGAACATTATATCAAATTGTGCTGGAAACTGCAACGAGTGGACATAGAGAAGAAATAACTGTATACAACAGACTGTAATGGCTATCTCCATGCTAAGCGGACTGACGGCGTCCGTAGTTTCAATGCGCTAAAATAGGGTTACGGATGCTGATTAACATAGATTCCCCGAATGCTCACCGCTGTGAATTACGACGAAGTGACGAAATTTCGAAAAAACGAGATCGTGTAAAGCTCACGCACCGACTGTCATTCTCATATTCTTGGGTATACGTGTTGATGCCTGCTTTTGTACTTGCTGAGCTCCGACTAGCCGAGTTTTCTTTCCATGTCATTTCGGATTGTACGTATGCAACCCCGACGGAAGAGTATTGCATCCAACATACTACAATGAAGTCGGTAATGTATTTGGTTGTCATCAGATGCTTCGTTATAGATCGCCCTAGATTTCGGTCAGGATGATCACTGGTTGTGTTTTATTTCATCAATCTTACCACCAACTTGGACACATACTGAAAGCCTTTCTGATCATCGTCGATTTGTCCTGCTGACGTGGGTGTCAGCACAACTGCAGGTGAACTGATACACTAAATGTGAAACGGAATTCAAAGGTTGACTAGGTCGTTGTAGCTAATTGAAAAGACTGAATGAAATGTCAACAGCTTGCAGTATTTATGTTCTTCCTGTACTGATAACTTCAACTTGGCATTATTTTTGATAGAGATTTTATCTCTTCCTGTGTAGCCAATGGATACATTCTGGTTGATTCGGAAATAATCAAATGAGAGGCTTCCGAACGGCGAGTGAAGTGGGGGGGGGGGTTGTGTGGAAAGGGGGCACACATCATGCGTCGAAAACTTTCGCCAAATCACGCACGGAAAATAGAGCACGCTAACTTCCATTCAGTTCGCTCGGAACTGAATCATAGCAATTTATTAAGTGAGTGAATAAGTGTATGGGAGAGATAGAGAACGAATTTGTACGTGCTTCATTACGTAATCGTAAATGCGTGCACATTACAGTCGGTTACAACGGGAGGAAGTGTGATTGAAAGCCTTCAAGAGTGTATTCTCTGTGTGTGCTATGGACAGGGTACGCAATCGATCCGGACCAAACAGGGTCTAGTTTGCTATTTGTTATCACACATACGGATTTCCCATTGTTAACTATTCTTTCTAACTAAAACGACTGGCCGATATTCAGTGCCATTTTCCATTTAGTAAATGTGAAAGACTATTTAGTGGCGAGGTTGTGCAATTTCACAGGTGACCATTTTGTCTGGTTTCATTGGGGGAAATATGCTAAAAGATGACCAAATAAACGTGTGAGCGACGCGTAGATATTCTATTTCGATCCAATCCAAAACAAAGTTAGTTCCAAACTGCTGCTTCACTGCATCCAACAAAGTAGGTGTGAAATACATTTTTTTTACTTTCTTTGTTTTTCGTAGAACAAAATGTAACATTTCGGGAGGGGGGGGGGCATGGTCAAGGAAAGGATGCCGAATGCGGAAGTGACCAGCGACAGCGGGAACGAACCCGAGCCGTCTTTATCCAAAGTTCACGATGACAACCATTTACCAGTCCTCTGTCATACTTGAATGTATACGAACCACATCCCAGTAATGTTCTTTCTGGGCTCTTCAGCACCAGAACTGAACAATGGGCCATAAACTAAAATGAAACAATAGCCAGATGTTGGGAGTTAAAATGCGATTACCGAAAACAGTCACCGTAAAGTTCCAACTCGAAGATCAACTGTCCGGGTGCCGGTTAGGGTTCGATTTATGACAAAAATGGGAGAATTGTTGCTATCAAACAAGCCGGCGAAACCTTAGAAAAGATAAACGATATAAACGAAATGTTGCTTGTAATAAGAAATGTCAATGAGCGGAATGATGCTTCTTTAATTCCTTCACATCGACCCCAAAATTCAACGCGCATTTCCCTCGAACACCTGGCTGGACATAGGATTTCACAGCACCTTAACCTGATTATCATCAATAATGACTGTAAGTCGCCCACTTGATTCAACTCTCTCCCTGTCCCGTCCAGGTTCGCAGACGGGACCACAAGTATCCGGTTCACCTTATTTCTGACGTCGGTGAGCTCTAGTCCTTCATGAAAGCTGAATATTCACCCCTCTGGGTGCATAAAGTAGTTACTTGAACTGACATGACTAGTGCTCATTGTCATCGTTCACATTCGGCTATTGTATGGCAAAACCTCGGAAGCCCAGCAAAATCACATCCACTGATCTGAAGTTACGTTCCCCAGTTATACACTTCCGGCGCTGTTATTAAAGTGGACTACACTCCCCCGTCCATGTCTTCCCGAAACGCAGATGGAAGGTAGCTCACCTGTCTGCACAGACAGATCCTCGGCTCTCGTGGCGTATTTGTCCGGACGTCTCGTGAATTTGTTCCCTTGATAAGTAGGTTATAGGAGGTGAGCCCCGGTAGACTCAGACAGTCTAAGGTGACAGGCACTAACGGCCATCCATTTACCATCCTCTCGCACTCCGTAAGTAACACCGGCAGTATTTCACCAGTCATCGTTTGTTCATCACAGACCACATGACCGAAAGTACCATGACCTCTCTGATGCCGCTCAGTGAAGGGAGAAGAGAGTAAAATGCCACTGTAAACCTCGTTGCAACAGCCTATCAGCAGTCGAATCATCAGAGCAGTTTCATTTAATTCGCGGTACACTACAACAAATTGCTTTTCACTATCATCAAAAATCTCTGCAGACTCTTAACAAGCTAATCAGTGAAAATGGCGTCACAATTCATCGGAACTCAACGACATAAAAGTGACTTATCCCATAGGATCAAACGATCCAAATCTTTCTTGGTAGCTAAAAATCTCACCAAGTTCTCTTGGTAGTTTTGACAACTTTTTCATACTGGAGTCCTCGGATGATCTTTCCATGTGCGCACTATCTCTGGAGATGAGGGGGGTCAAATTAGGTGGGTTTTCACAGCCTCAGAGCAAAATCCGGTCCGTCCGCTTGTCTACCTTGATTATTGGAGGAGATCGCCTTTTCGTTTGACTTACACGGCTTCTCGAAAATGCGCGAAAACCAGGTCAGCTCAAAAAGTGACCTAATTCATCCCAGCGGATGAATTTTAAACACCATGCCCATCGGCAAATTATTTGTTGGATAAACTTGTTTTACATACGGATCATTTAGAAGAATAAGTGCTCAGTTCAACCAACGGTAGCAAATACATAACAGCAAAATGAGTTAAGACAAATTGTTTTTGAGTTCACCAGGCACGAGTAATGGGACAGATAAACGATGGGAGATTATCTGGGACTACAGCAGATTGTATTTACACCTGATGGGTGAAAAAGAAACAGACCTAGGCAAATGCATGCCCAGTGGGTGAGTCGAGTCTGCTAGGGCATTAGTGCAAATTTGTCGCATGAATAAAAGTAATATTCCTTAAGGAATTAAATACTTTGTTTGCCTTACTAATGTACGATTTCTAATCATGTAAGCGCGTTCTCTCTCTCTCTCTCTGTCTGTCTCTGTGGTCTTATTATTTCCAAGTAGGGAGACGGAAACCAGATTCCTCGGATGTATGCCTTCTCTAATGAACAGCAAAACTTCAAGTAACCTACCAGATGGAGGCAATGAATGGAGACATCGGGGTTGTAGAACTGACCAAAATCTAGGGTACTTAATCCTCGACCAAGTAGGAAAAAGCATTTCATCTTTGAAATCCGTGGATAATAATGATCACCTAGTGGGCTGCGTGCGCAAACAGGCCGCACGAAACGTGCTACCGGTGGTCTTTTGCAGACATCCCGTCGAAAGTTCGCGAGATGAGTCATCTCCGAGAGACAACGTTATATCAATAGCCTCCTTCGGAAGCTTTCTAGGTTTGTCTAGTTTGTTCTTCTTCTGGAAAAACTGTTCTGGATAGCCGTATTCTATCAGCTTTGGTTTCAAAATCTTCAATTCTGCAGTGACTTTTTCCCCCGAAACAATTTCCCCTGAATGGCCCACGAGAGACTGGACAAGATTCCGTTCTTGTTTCATTGGAAGAAAAAGTTCAACTGAGCTTCATCAAAAGAGCGTACAATGAAACAGATGAGGCTGCTGCGGGTTTGCCACTCGTTCTGCTAATGCCTGACATTTCCGTTGCTAAACTGGGAATCAGTGTACAGTCCTAAACAAAATGAAGCACTCTCTGCACTGCCCATATATCGGTGACATTTATATTATGGCATGGGATGGAACAAATATGAATGTTTCACTATGTCGTTTTAACTGGGTTACTCGCACAATCAATTTTACATCAGAAATGGGGAGAAAAAGAATATGTTTCACTTTCTGAACGTGATCCTAACAAGTCACAGCGACGGAATAATCAGTTAGAAGGTATGCCAGAAGTTCATATGGAATGGTCAGAGTATACTCAATTTTCCCGTTTTTCTATTCTTGAATGTATCATAGTTGTTCTTGTGCTTCAATCACTCCAACAATGGGAACAGTTTAACTAACCAGTTTATTACCTACGCGAAAGACTGAACTGGGCGTTTATCACCCCATAGGTTAAACGTTCTAATTTCGCCACTGCCGGTCACTTTGGAGGTAGAGAGTTATCTACGTTCTTCCGGATCGATACCGCCCCTGACCTATTGGATCTTCATGTGAAGCCCCTTTCCAATTTTTGAGGTTAGGTTGCAGGATCTCCCTGCCAGTGCATAGGGGCCTCCAAGGCTGCGCTCAACTAAAAACATGCAACAAAGAATAGTTTCTTTATGTCAATGATATTTGGATAATCCATTTGTTAAGAACTTTTGGTCATGGTCGTGAAAGCCATTAACGCCATCTACCCTTGGGTGTCATCTTCCAGCAGAAGTGCGAAGCCGCCCCAGAAAGAAATTAGGATATTCCAGAAAGAAAGTTTGTTCCGAGAATAAGTTCACGCAAGTAATAGAGCTGGTGCTCAGAAACGAAACTACCCGGAAGTGATTTGTTCAGAACAGGAATCCCCCGGGGTCGACTGTGAAACGACAGATATTATACAGACAATAGCTTTTCAGTGAGGATTCAGTTTTATGAGATCGGATGTGACGTATTGAAAAGGCTTGCCTACAAGCGGACTAATGCTGTATGCCACTCTCTAGGATATGATCTCATACTGTTTGGATTGGCAATTCTGATGTTGTTCCCGTCTCTATTGTAACCGTTTTGACTGGGTGATTTTTAGGTGTCATTCCAAACTATGAAGCTTTCGAGACACTGCGGCCGAATCCCTTGATGAATAGCTCTGGTATTCTTCACGATACTGCCCATTTCCCTATCTATTCGCCACATACGTTAGCAAATTGTCCGTTGTACTAACTGCATGAATTTTTAAGTACATGGATGATGTGGTGCTCTAATTGTCCATTCCCACTGGACCGTACTTCACCTCTTACTCTGATAACTTGTACAGCATTCAGAACTTTTAGTCCTATTCCAGACTAGGTCTCAACACTTCCCAGTATTTTGAGTATACTTTCTCCCTTTTCGATTCTTCTTACACCAATGAGCAATCGGTCATCAAGAATGTCGCCGTTTCCAAAGCTGATCGGGTCAGATCCTTGGGCTTTATCATCAGCACCAATTTCTTGGTGGTCTACTCACATTATTGATTGTGATAAAAATACAACTATGCAGACTGCGTTATCATGTACATAGATTAAGGCAGTTTGGTCCCAGAAATTCTGTTATTTTTTCTTTTGTCAAACAATATATATTCTCCCAACCTTAGTCTACTGCTTTCCCGTAATCTTTACTGATCTACTTGGGAAAGATTTTATTTTAGTTCAACGTGGCATGGTTATCATCAGTTGTGTTTCTTCAATTCCCATAGGATCTATTATCTCTAAATTCTGTGACTTGCAAATTTGTCTAGACGATTCCTGTGCATTGCAGCCATTCCGTCCAACCTGAACTTAGGCATTCCCCCACTGAATCGGGAAATTTCGAAGAGTTTACCGAATGAATGTTACTGAATAAATGTAGACAGCAGTGTGGCCAGACAAATGCGAATATATGACGTCTAATTATGTGATACGGTACAGAAAATGACTTTAGCTGTAGCGTGTAAAAGATTAAACATCCAGATTTCATGAAAACAACAGCGACGAGGCCAGACTAGGAAAAATCGTGGCTGACAGGCAAGCAGTGAGTGATGTCTCAGTATTATGGATAAACGTTCAAGCACTTCGGGAAAGGGGTCACAGCCAATAAGAGGCTGCCAAATAGGAGGAATGGCCGGCGGGTGCAGTGGCCCTAGGGGGGGGGAGGTAGGACTCGAACCCAGGGTCTCCAGGTTCGAGGCTCGACATGATGACTGTTCCATTACTGCTGGCCTACTATCTAACTATATCTAAGGGAACTTGAAATTACCGAAAACAAGCTTGTTACCTAGTTTCTTACCTTCAGTGCCACCATTCGTATCTTCGGTGGATCAGTTAGCTGTTTGGTTTAATTAATTAATTAATGGTGAAAGAATGGAAGAAAGAAAATACTATCCATATTTTTTCAACGAATATATTTCTGAAATAATTTCTGACAAAAGGAGGACAGTTAAGTTGCATTAATTAGGGTTCATTTGAAGCGAATTCCATGCAATTATTTCTCACCCAGCAGTGAACTAATAACTTGCTGACTCATTCATCAGAATTCAGGCTGTAGTGCATCAACTCATCAATTATTGTCATGATCACCGAGGTGAAGAGACTGGAAGAAATGACTCACGTAACGTTGGTGCTCTCTCTCTCTCTCTCTGTCATATCTCCTCAGATGAAGTTCATTTCGGTAGTCTGACTTTAAACCCCCCGGTCATGGTCCGATATTTCATTCCCGCCATAGGCAGCTGTACACACCCAAGCACACACACACGCACACGCACACGTACACGCATACGATTGTACACGCGAGCGCACTGTCGACGGCTGACCGGGAGCACAGTATCATGCAACACAACAGTTTGGCTCAGGACACCGGTTTCATACTACTTTGGGTTGAGCTGATCTCATAAATGGCGCGAAATAGGTTACGAGCTGTTAATTCACCTTCTCCCACCACCCCAGCCCCGGAGCATAGCCTCAGTGAATGACTGGACGGGGAGTGGGGCATAAGTGGAAGTTAGCGATCGATTGAAATTTCATACGGGCGAGACGGAAATAGTCAGCTGAAGACCTCATTAAGGACCGTGTGAGCAGATATCAGAATCCGCTCGGGTCTGATGATAACGGAAATGCTTCCATGCATGATTGGGAGAACAGCAACCCAGTGTAGAAATGTGGTATGTATTTATATGAGCCTACTCGTGTGTGTGTGTGTGTGTGAGAGAGAGAGAGAGAGAGAGAGAGAGAGAGAGAGAGAGTGAGTGAGTGAGTGAGTGAGTGAGTGAGTGAGTGAGTGAGTGAGTGGAGTGGAGTGGAGTGGAGTGGAGTGGAGTGGAGTGAGTAAGTGAGTGAGTGGATGGAGTGGAGTGAGTGAGTGAGTGAGTGAGTGAGTGAGTGTTCAAATGATGTGGACAACTTTCAGCGAATCAAATCAGCAAGACTAAAACCTATTCACACAACAACAACGACAACCGCAGCAGTCATCGCGGACAGACTTGGCAATAACTGAAGCGTTCCCATCAATTTGCAAGGCTTGAAGAAGCAAATCAAGGTTCATGGAGTGTCACGTTTTGACCACCACAGAATCGATGTACGTCGGTCTGAACGACCTTCTGTTTTGTGCTCAGAAAAATGCTTGTGCAGGCATTAGAGCTATCTGGACACACTGTCCACCTCCACGCACATCACAGAGGTTCTTCGATCAGATTAATCACACTGATCATACCGATTCTCGGTCCATTTGTAGATCTGGATCGAAAGTGTGAACCTACCCCCCCCCCCCCACCCCCCTTCTTTTTTTCTCCCTTTCTGTGAGAATGGGATCTAGCCGGTCAGCTGTGCGTAATGGAACAGCTTGTACCCAGACTACGAGCACCAGGAACTGATAAGACCAAACAAGAATAGAAGGAATGGATTCTGTCAGATTTGGTTAGTATAAACCCGTCCATATAATAAGAGGAGGCGTGCAGCTATTCAAAATCCACGTACTGACCAGTCATAAAGTGACTCTGTTGTATCTGCACGATCTGATTGTCAATGTTCAGTTTCACCTTGCTTGTTGAATTCTTGAATTGAAGCTTTAGCGAGCTGGATCGTGTGTGGACCCATTCGAACCTCTACACCATCCTACTGCACGAATTAATATTCCATTTCGATCTGGTATTAGTTGTTGCGTGATTTGGAATCACTGAGATCTTGCTCGACTTAAATGGCCGGGTTGGTCAGAATGAAACTAGAAGACGCCCGAACCGCCACTAGAATGTTTTCATCACATAGCGTGCAAAATAAACATTTTATATGCGTGAGATGTCCGTTGGAAATCAAATGCACATAGTGAATGATTCATGAACAGTGTGAGCGGCAGACACAACTTTGCCAAACACTGTCATATGCTGTAGGGGCACATCATGCCCGCAAGACATGCACCCTGCTATAATCAATACATACGGTAGCAGTCGAATGGGTTGTACGCACGCGATGCATTTAGTCGTGGGTGGAAAGGCATGGCTGATAAATGGAGCGTACACTGAACCAATGAGCAGTGATTGGTGTAAATGAAGTCTATCATACTGCTTGTGAGTAGGATACAAAATCACCACACAAGGTCGCCACTTTGCATCATATTAAACCTGAGTGACATTGATACAAAGAAAGCAGGCACGGTAAGGCAAGTCTGTATTTGATCGGCCAACCAAGTAAAGTCGGTAAACCATGTGCAACTGTTGATATGGTTCTTTTTTGAGACAGCCATACAACAACATCGTTCCTCCGACCGACTGAATAATTAGACTCCGTTCTGGCCAGGTGCCTGCTACCATTCGGTTAATTATTTCGCCCGCGCTTTCCGTTCGGTTGGTCCGATTGATCTGGTTGACAGCTTAAACGGTAGCCTCCCACATGGGCTAGCAAATCAGGAGCATCCCGGAGCAATGAAAACAAATTCGGACTATGATTTAGCAATACCAATGCAAACGCCCAAATTCAGCGTTGGACTGACACCAGGCACTTTGCAGCAGGTCACCCTGGATCTAGGGCAAGCTGATCAATATGTGTGCGTCATGCATCGTCGATTTCACGAGGCATACAGCCTGGATGTAGGTGTGTGTGTGTGTGTGTGTGTGTGTGTGTGTGTGTGCACGCGCGCTTGGGACGGAGTTATGTTTTGATGCTTTTTTTCGTCCTTGCCGATGTCACCGCACCTGTGGGCGAAGTGGTGCACAGCGTGTGAGAGGGAATTCGCTAACTGACTAATTTTGTGGCTGTCTGGGCAAACCCCGTGGGCAAGTAACAGGACGCGAATCTGGTTGCTAGTCCTACTGTCACCTTTCGAAAGCAGTTTTGTCTATCCTTACAAGTCAACCTGAACGGAAACCAGTTTAAAACAACTGTCATTGGGCGACATTCATCAAACCAGAGAAGGACACGGACGAGAGGAAAGATGAGACCAAAGTCGATAAACTGCTCCAAATCGGCAAGACAAGTCATCTTTATCCAATAATACTCCCAGTGCTCAACATCAGCAGAAGCGGTGCTTTGAAAACTAAGCACAAAATGGAACCAATTTGTTCCCACTTTGATCTACAGCCGTTACCGTTGAGAGAAACAATGCTAAACCAGTCACATGACTTAGTTCTACTCCCAGAAATTAGTGACGGCATCCTATTGAGTAGTTTTCGCATTGTCTAACGTATAATTTATCCCGCCCAAATTGAGGCACGAGAGTGAAGTCTTTTGCTGCCTGGAATACTTTAAACATTTTCGATATGAGTATTATGGCATTGTATCTGAATGACAGGACAAAATTTTCCCGGAAGCACAAGACCGGTTTCGCGGTTGATGCCACTCATCAGGTTCGCGTATCCGGTACTCTTCCGCCCAATCATCCTTATACTTGAGAAATCCACATTTGATTTACAGCCGTAATCTCATTTGAATCGGATGGAGGGCGAATGGACGGGGAGTCCGTTTTTCACATCTACCATCCCCTTCCACAGGATGTAGTCACTGAGCCCACTAAGTCGTCCTCTTACCACCACCTGCGAGCCTTGCCCTCAAAGTCTTCCGCTGTTTTGTTTTTTCTTCTTAAAGAGATTACGTAATCGCATATTTTATAACCTATTCCCTTCCTATGGTCAGAAACGGTGAGCGCATCCGAAGTAATTGGTCACTGAAGTACCGGGACGTGAGTTGGTCTGAACATGTCACCACATTCCTCCTAAAGGCTAAACGGTTTGCTTTTGAATTTTTGCAACTCAAACCTGTTGACTTTGCACATCACATCAAGAGACACTTTTTTTTACTTCTGCTTTCTACCTGACTGGTTCTACGCCTTCCTTGCAAATTTATATCACTAAAGACTTTAAACTAGTTTTCTGAAGCCTGAAAAATTATCTAAAGGTAGAGCGACACTACAGAAATCAGTTAACTCAAATCATGTTTCACATTCTTCCAATCGATAATGGCTGACAAATCACACACTCCTTAATCCCGATCTCAGCAAACGCATTTCTCCATCATCCATACGACCCTGCCATAAAATCTTGTTTTCTAGAACCGAAACCCAAAAGTCCTCAACGCTACCTTATCTCGCACATTTCCATACCACCCACGAAGCTGCCAGGGAAAAACTAAACCCACCACTGAGTTGACATTGAAATCACTCGTTGTGTGCTCTCCCCCTCTCTCTCTCTCTCGAAAGTGATTACGTAGGTTCGGTACATCCACCCTCGGGTCCATAGACCATGTGTTGGGCAGGACGTTATCACACCTTATCCTAGTGATGGGTTTGTAGACGTCAGTTGCTGCGACCGGCATTAATCAGGTTTTAAAATTCCTCGGTATGTTAACGTAATTAAGACGGGCAAACAGGTTGACTTATTTGTAGAATGCCGTGAACCCCATAGTATGGCCTCGTATCTCAGCTGGCAGACCACATACACTTTCATACACACACACACACACACACACACACACACACACACACACACTGACACCTTGGTTGCGCCCGTACACGGGTTCGAATTCCATCGGGGTCACTGACTTTTAACATTTGGGGCTGATCAACATTATTAAACGATTCGTTGTGTAGCGTATCAACGATCAGATTACCGTGGGAGCATTGTACTACCTTTTCATCCTTGTTTTAAACCATAAACACGGCACATGCACTGAGCCCCCACTGGGACTCGAACCTGGAGGTGGGTGATTGTGCTTCGAACAACTAACCATCTTAATTTACTAGGCTGGCTCTCAGTGCTTCGCTTACCTTCATTGATCATCATGACTCTTAGTAATTAATCACTGAGTGGGTGGGTTTCTTGAACCCGATTCAGAAAACCTAACATTCGTTGCATCTCCAGATTCACTGATTAGGCTTTCACTCCATTCTTCCTGTCAGGAACTGTACTCATGTTCCAACAAGTGTCCACATCCATGAACGCTGTGCTCGAGGAATTCTATCCCAGCGGACATGCACAACACATGGCCCAACCACTTAATGAGATCTATCATATTATTATTGTACTGGCTTAAATAATTTTTCACTGTGCTTATCAGCAGTCGGGGAGAAAATGAAGATAAGTTCAGCACGCCAG
>CANUEZ040000047.1:52457500-52507500 GCA_948099385.1 Fasciola hepatica
AGGATACTCGTCAATCTCATGGAGTGAGAAGACGGATTAACGTGATAGCTGGCCGCCTTGATGAGAAGTGTCCTGTCTGCTGTGAGGACCACGACTTAGAATCCTGCAGTAAATTCTTGTCCATGTGCTACGAGGAGAGACTGAAGGTTATCCGAGACGCAGGGCGGTGTTTCAAGTGTCTGAAGCTTGGTCACAGGGCCGCTGAGTGTCGTACAATGAGTCGCTGTCTTGAACTCAACTGCTACGGCCGTCACCACACCTTAATGCATGTGCCCAGATCACCCAATACACCAGCGAAGGCCAATATTAATTCTGTGAAGACGGAAGTCCCACATACCTTTATGGGATTCGTACCGGTTAGACTGCTCGGACCAAGGGGCTCGAAGGAAACATACGCCTTCCTCGATAACGGCTCAGATTCAACTCTTCTATCTTCAGCGGCGGCCAATTCATTGGGGATTGATGGCCCACTAACGAGACTCAGTGTGACAACACTGGCAGGAACGGCGTCTCAGGTGACCTCAGAAGTGAATTTTGCTGTTCAGTCATTAAGTGGTGATTATCAACTTCAAGTGGAAAGGGCCTACACACTGAAAACACTACCAATGCAGACTGCGTACATGCCATCGGGCCTGGACTCCTGGCCGCATTTAAAGGACGTGCATTTTGAAGAAATCAAGGACAGGACGGTTGATCTGCTGATTGGCACCAACACCCCCGAAGCCCACTGGGTCCAGGATCAACGCATTGGTACTTCTCGTCAGCCGTACGCAGTGAAGACAGTCCTGGGGTGGGTGCTCCTTGGACCTACCGGGAGGAGTACTACCCAGCGGAAGTACGTAAACTGCCTAGCTTCAGAGGTGACGATGAAGTCTGAGATTTTAAAATTGTATGAAACAGAATTTGGGGACACAACCCATAACGAAAGTGTGTCGCATTCCCTAGAAGACCAGGTCGCCCTAGAAATCGTCCAAGGTTCGGTTACCATCGTGGAGGGTCACTATCAGCTCAACTTACCTTGGAAGAGAAACTGGCGGGAAATACCGGAAAATAGGTACCTAGCAGAGAGACGGCTGAATAGCCTTCGCGTTCGTTTCCTAAAGGACCCGAATCTCCTCTCTAAATATACCGATATAATGGAGACATACGAAAGGAAAGGATACATTAGCAGGGTTCCAGAAAATCAGTCCAATGAAATACGTTTCGTTCCACATCACCCAGTATTAAACCCACATAAACCTGATAAGGTCAGGATCGTTTTCGACTTTGCGGCTAAGTCTGGAGGTCTTTCGCTGAATGACTGTCTCTATTCTGGACCGGTAATGACAAACGACTTGACGGGAGTACTCATGCGTTTCCGGCTACACAACATCGCTCTTGTCGCCGATATAGAAGAGATGTTCCTGCAGGTTCGTCTACCTCCGGAAGACAGACATCCCATGAGCTTTCTCTGGTACCCATCGGGGAAGCTTGACGCCCCACCAAAAATCTACCAGCTAAATGTACACCCGTTCGGAGCCACGTCCTCGCCGTTCTGCGCCGCATTCGCCCTGAGGCAAGTCGCCAATGATCAACACTCAGTCAATGAGAAAACCCGGAGCACCATAGAGCGCAATTTCTATGTTGACGACTGTCTGGTTTCCGTTGAAGGCGTGAAGGAGGCTATAACCCTAGTTGAACAGCTTCGGAGCGTGCTGATTCTCAGAGGATTTCGACTTCACAAATGGGTCTGCAATACCGAGGCAGTAATGAAAACCATAGCCCAAAGTGAACAGGCTCCCCCATTGATCAGCCTGAGTCCCAGTGACCCGATGATACAAAAAACGCTCGGCTTGTATTGGCGCATAAAGGACGACTGTTTCACGTTTAAATTGGACATTCCCAATCGGCCGGTCACTAGAAGAGGTATTCTCTCGTTTACAGCATCGCTATACGACCCACTGGGGTTCATCGCTCCATTGCTTCTTCAGCCCAAATGTTTACTGCAGAGACTATGTCAAAGCAACTGTGGGTGGGACGACCCGGTCACTGAACCCATCCAGTTAGCATGGGAAAGGTGGAAATCAGAACTAGCAGCAGTCGAAACGCTGTCGGTACCGAGATGTCTTAAATATGTCACGCAAGGCCGGCAGCCCGCCGTCGTACATCTGTTTTCTGACGCTTCCGAGTTGGGATATGGCGCAGTAGCATACCTGAGGTATATATGTCCGGATAATTCCATCCACTGTTGCTTCCTATTGGGAAAATCAAGAGTTGCACCTCTGAAACCTGTTACGATACCCCGCCTAGAGTTACAAGCGGCGGTGCTCTCGGTGAAACTCCTGCAACACATACGGAGGGAAGCAGACTTACATGTGGACAATGTCTGTCTCTGGACGGACTCAATGATCGTCTTACATTACATTCGCAATACTCAACTCAGATTCAAGACATTCGTGGCCAACCGCGTAGGGTTCGTACACGAACACACTACAGTTGACCAATGGAGGCACGTCCCTACCAGCGTGAACCCTGCGGACATGGCGTCCCGAGGAGTCAGTGGCGGTGATAGCACTAGTCTGGGCAAGTGGTTACGAGGACCGGACTTCCTACGGGAAGCGGAGTTCAACTGGCCTTGTTTGAGTAATCAGTTATCGGTTGAAGATTTACCTTACCTCGAGACCAAAAAGCAGTCAGCGGTCATGGCTACGTCCTCAACAATCTATCCATTAGACCGACTAATTTCGTACTATTCCTCCTGGCTGGCCCTAAAACGAGCTTGTGCGTGGATGACACGGTTTCTGCAGTATATTCGAGCAAAGACTCACAGAGCACCTGGGCAGACGATGCTGAAAGGAAATCTAAGGGTGTCCGAATTGGAATGCGTCGAGTTGGCCCTGCTTCGTTACGTACAACGCCAGATGTTTCCCGAAATAATTGACAGTATATTGAGGCAGGAGAGGTCCGCTGAAATGCGTGCGCCGAGACGTTCCTCTCAGAAGAACCTATGTCCGGTAATGGAGAACGGACTGCTGCGAGTTGGGGGACGGTTAACCAACAGTAATATATCCCAAGCTAGGCAGAGACCTATAATTCTGCCCAGTCAGCATCCACTTACAACCATCATAGTTCGTCATTATCATTTGAAGGAAGGACATATGGGGTTGATGCACGTGTTAGCGGCGTCTCGGGAGAAATACTGGATCATAAGAGGTGCTTCCACCGTAAGAAGAGTAATTATGCAATGCATTGGCTGCAAGGTAAGATCGGCTAAACCTGTAGAGCAATTCATGTCAGATCTACCGGCCTCACGCGTAACCCCAGGCTTTCCCTTTGCGGTAATCGGAATCGACTACTTCGGACCGTTCTACGTTCGAGAAGGTCGTGTGACTAGAAAACGTTACGGCTGTATCTTTTCATGTTTCAAAACCAGAGCAGTACACATTGAAGTAGCTCATTCTCTCACCATCGACTCTTTCCTCATGACCTTCTCGCGATTTGTGGGGAGACGGGGATGTCCCAAGCAAGTGTACAGCGATCGAGGCCAGACATTCGTCGGAGCAGAAATAGAGATGCAGCAATTTCTAACAGGGTTGGGACACCGCAAAGTTGAAAATGAAATGCTATCTAAGGGAATTGAGTGGTGCGTTAATCCACCTTATGCGAGTCACCGGGGTGGTGTGTGGGAGCGTATGATACGTTCCGTCAGACGGATTCTCAGCGCCGTATCACGAGAGCAAACTCTAACAGAGGAATCACTCATGACCTATTTAACGGAAGCGGAACGCGTTCTAAACAATCGTCCTCTAGTACCTGTATATGACGACCCAGAAAACCCTGGAGTTCTTTCACCTAGCTGTTTGTTATTGATGAGAAAACAGGACGATACCATCGGAACCGAAGTTGACCTGCGCGATCGGTACACACGCCAGTGGAGGCAAAGCCAGCTCTTGTCGGATACCTTTTGGCGAAGATGGATTTCGGAGTACTTACCTTTGCTGAACACTCGGAATAAGTGGAGAAACCCGCGGCGAAATCTGAGGACAGGAGACTTAGTGCTGATACTGGGAGAGAACCAACCCCGTGGAAAGTGGCCGAAAGGAGTTGTAGCGGGTATCAAAGGTGGATCAGACGGGCGAGTGCGCGAGGCCCTAGTGAAAACCTCAAAAGGACAAGTTCTGAGAGACATCCGCCGACTGTGCTTACTGGAAGGGGCCGACGACTAGTAGGGTAACCACTCGTGAGTAGGGTGTGCTTCAGTTCGGTTCCTGTGACTGTGGCAAGAGTAAATTGTACCATTTTTGCATGGAGCCGTCTGAAGTGTGCACAGTAGCGAGTGGAACGTTAGTAAAGCCGTGCCGGCTTTGGGGTGGCGGTGTTGAATCTGTTTTGCCTGTTTCCATCCTGCTCATTCATGACCACCAACTCGTGCTACGTTCGGACCGGTTTGACATTCCTAATTCATTTGACGTTGACCACATGGTTGCACGGCTATCAGTCCACACAATTCCTCATCGCTCTCAAGCGTTGCCTGTTCGTCACACACACACACACACACACACACGCTGAACCATCACTCGGTCGATTGACTAGACCTGGACTAGACTGCTCGAGTGGGCACCGAATTCTGATCGGCTGCACCCGGCAGGCATGTTTGATCACGCACATGTACCGAGGCATACACACCCGCACCCACACTAGATTGTGACCTATTCGACCCGTGACTAATCGTGTATTTGCGTGCCTGAGCGAATCCCTGCCCTACTCCCTGGTTGGTCAGAACCATCGATCGATTTCCGCCTGATCGCCTTTCTGTTCGTTCATGTCCCTTATATGCGCGTTCCTTTCCTTGTCATTGTTAGTTGTGGTCGTTTCGTTAACCTACTTGGTGACTTGTGCCTCGGCCAATCGGCCATAGAACGTGTTATCCATTCTGAACTGTACGGAACGTTAGTAAACGGTGATTCCCGTGAGGACGCCACGTTTGAGGTTTGTACATTTACCCCTTTGATTGATTATTGTTTGCAGTACCGCTAATAAACCTCAGCTAGTTTGATTTGGTTTCTGAGGAGAGCGCGTCACTCCAACTCGGCCTAGACACCGAATAAAGTTGACTAAAGTTCAGAATCGGACGTACGTATCTAACAATCATCATCATCATCATTATCATCATCATCATCATCATCATCATCATCATCATCATCATCATCATCATCATCATCCGAATCATCATCATCATCATCATCATCATCATCATCATCATCATCATCATCATCATCATCCGAATCATCATCATCATCATCATCATCATCATCCGAATCATCATCATCATCATCATCATCATCATCATCATCATCATCATCATCATCATCATCATCATCATCATCATCATCATCATCATCATCATCGTCATCGTCATCATCATCATCATCATCATCATCATCACCCGATTCATGTTGATGATGATCATCGTCATCCTCCAATTCGATCTACGCACTTGTGTAATGAACGGTGTTCAAAAATACCTACGGCTTCTGGCTAGCTGACCTGTTAGCTGCTTGTCTCTTCTATCCCCTCCGCAGGCAATCGCTTATCAGTTATATCGTACAGACGAAGTTCCCCCAAGCCAGTTTGTTCATGAACTAGCAAATGGACAGATTCATTTGAATAGGGTTTCTTCAAACAGCACGAGGAATTTTCCGGCAGATGCGTTGTGACAGATGTGGTTAGACGTGATCAGAGCTCAAATTCAGAACGCGAAGCTAGCTTTGATGTCCAGAAGTTGGGTAGTCAAAGCGTAAAGGCAAAAATGGTGGAGACGAGGGGTATCTAACTGGAACGGCTCTCATCGATAAGCACGTTCACATCCCGACCACTCGGGTTGGTCGCTTATGGATTAAAAAGGTGAATGGGCAACATCCGATGTCTCAGCCTAATGAAAAGTTGGGGGAGACAGGTATTGTAGAATCCAGATAGTTCGCTAAAATTTCAACAAATGGACAAGTTTGATGGTCGGATATGGTCACGTGCACGTGCACGTGCACTGACTTGACGCGGCGTGCTCGTGAGCTTGTATTGGCCGGATTTAGAACGCGTATGACAACGATCACTTGAGATCACCGTCATGTGAATTGTGAAGCCGGCCTGTGCAACTGACGGCTGTGCACTTGATAGAATGCGATTTGGGTGGGCGAACGTTTAGATAAGAATGACAGTAGTAAGTTCTCTTATATCGTAAATACTGAAATCACAAACAGATTTCACTCTATCTATTGGCATGGAAACGCAGTAAACATAAGTAAACGATCTGAAAAGTAACTGTCTCCACCCGAAATTTTTGAGAAGCACATGGCCTTCGTTCTACTCACCTGTCAAGTAAAATAATGCTTGATTTTCAAAGATATTTACAGGTAAAGTCTATTGTGATGCACTGTAAAACCTATTCAGTATTTCTTTCGAGCTTCGTGACTTAATTAAGGTATATCAGAGTATCGTGTAATTACGTTAATTTATTCAAATTTTCCTCTATTTGATGTTGGTTCTTTGCTTCCCTGCGGAGAGCTGAATGTGTGAAACCTTGGTTGCCAAGATAAAAGGCTCCGGTAGAAAATAAGCTAAGAATTATCGAGTCACGGAAATACAATCAAACTGATTAAGCGGATCACATAAATTAATTTAAAGTAGGTTTACTATCTAAATAGTTCAGTTGAAACTGTCTTCCAACCAATATAGTTTTCATGAATATACCCACATAATAACAGCAAAATAAATTCTTTAATAATAAGGAGATTTCACGTTTAAAAGTGCTTCTAACCTACTGCTGTCAAACTTACTGAAAAAAGGAAATTCCAGTTTGCATCAATGTGAGCGTTAGCATCAAGGCCATTTGGGTGTGCTTCGGTACTCCCTTATATCGTTATCGTGATAGTGACGAAAAGATCCACCAAAACGGAATTTTCTCGCACCTCAATAAAGAGTATCGAAATCAGATTGCTGAGGCTCATAAGTTTGGATTTTCTGCGATGGGTGTGGTACAAAGTTTTACCGGGAATAGGAGCACCGATTATCGGTTAACTCACAGAAAACTCTCCAAAATACTCATTTCAGCTATAGAAGACTCAGCATTCCGGAGCACGAAAGTGATTTCTTACGCATTACACCCAGTTATTTTCACCAGAACTCAACACGGGAAGTGGTGTTCGTCGGGGTTGCTTTCTTTCACCCTTCCACTTCAATTTTGTCATTGAACTGATTCTTCAGGTAGCCCTATCCTCGTTCGAGAATAGTGGCATCGATCTTTGCTCAGGCAGTGAACTGTCTGATTTGGAATAAGCGGACGATATTGTTCTTCTGAGTGAAGATCCAGGTAAGTTGACAGCTGTCTTAGATAGCCTTAACAACAGTGTGACAAGGTTTAGAATGAGTTCTATACCTTCAAAGTGAAAAATGCTGCTGCCGTACTGGGTGGGTTCAACGTCAAACCTCTTGTTGGCCGGGGAAGCTCTAGCTGAAGTGGATAAGTTTTGTTACCTGGGCGGGTGCGTCTTACCAGGGGGACAGATATCAGGTGAAGTGTCATGGCGTATACAGAAGGCGCTTTTGGCTTTTGCCAACCTCCGTCATCTGTGACGTCAGAGTAACATCCGATTGTCTATCAAGGGTCGAGTGTACAATGCGGCGTTCAGGACCGTTCTTCTATACGGCCCAGAAACGTGGCCGTCAAGAGTGGAAGAAAAGCGAAGACTGTTGGTGTTTGAACTTTGAAGTCTCCGTAGTATTGCCTGAGTATGGTGGGAACACCGTGTCAGGTATTTGTTATAAGGTAGGCCGACGTGGTCAGTCCATTATATGACAGAAAGGTATGTATGTATCAGTGGACTTGGCCACGTAGGACATGTTAGACTTCCAGGATAGGGCCCACGCTACCCACCTACCAAAAGGTTGGAGATATTAAGTGATATGGCTGGGTGTCGAGGCCAGTGGTGTAGTTGCATTCGGACTCTTTCTTTGTCTTCGTGATTTCCGCTTATTACTTTGATTCTTGGATCTTTTTCATTTGAAGCTTCTATGCTTTCTGTCCTTTACCGGACGACACTGGAAGATAGCAACTGAAACCAGAGCTCAGAAGTGCGAGGTTAGGGGTTGTGTAGACTGAAACTGAACTGAACTCATTTTCCTTTATCCATTTGAGAATGTGCCCAGATACTCCTGCTTTCTGTTGCTGATAAGGAAGTGACGATTTTCAATTCAGCAATTGTCGGGTGATATGATCGCTGCGTTAAACCTCCAACAAGGGAGGCAACCTACTGATCTTATTGCGGATTTAAATCACGATGTCTGTCATTTGACAATGAGTATATTTTGTAGACTAGCGCTATTGGGTTGTGGACGGGTCAGAAAAAGTCCCTTCTAGTGATAAATTCATCCGAAAAAGTAACTCCTCCGAATGCCAAGATATCTTATCGATCAACATTATTCATTTGGCTTGGGATGAAATATGATACACCTTGCTGGTGGACTTTAATTATATGCACCTCGAATATTTAGAAAATTTTCACCGACGAAGCTGGAAAATTCCATGAATTCAACCAATATACGCCGTCTGGGTACCTAATGGTTTTTCAGAACAACGCCCCATGTTACGTTTCACTAGGAGCGCGTAAATACCCTGTTGCTAAACGACTTTTGTTCATCATATGCTATTTAAACGTGTGGCTGTTTGCGTAACTCCGGGGTCCACTTCATACGGTTTCCCCGAGGAAGCACCATTTGAAACGTAGCCGTAAACATATCCGCAGTGCTAATGTGTGAACTTAATGGGCTACCTTTACAACGGCCATTGGAGTCAGAAGTGAAAATTGTGATGGAATTTAGCTAGAAAATTTATTTCATAACAGTCACTGTGAACTCTGTGTCGAAGAGGTTGAGAAATCCTGAAAGCAGACTCACTGATCACGTGGGCTTGAACGTTATGTTTCCATTGATATTTTGGGTTATTTTACTGTACATAAATCTTGTGTCGTTTTCCCTCAGAGGTTCATATTCCGTCAATGAGTACTGCCGACTGCCGTTGGCCAAAATAAGGGTTCCGTCTAGATTTGGAACAAATCTGTTCGCCGCGTACAAGCAGACCACAAGGGTTGTTGTCCTAGAACCTCGTCACCGCTTGCTAAATACGGTAGATATAAAATTTATGAGGTTCTGTGCTAATGCTGTCATGCACGAGAACAAAACGTGCTTATCAGACGACGGTAAGCATCAGTTTCCACAACACCTTTAACTGGTTACGAATATATCATGCAGTATGGCTTGCAAGGTGTTAGTGAGTCACATTTGAGTGGGTAAGTAAAAACTTTCCCCTCAAAGGTGATTCAAATGTTGAAAGTTGTTCGCCTCGTGGATGCTCATGCTTGGAGGCCGTGCAATTTTTTTGTACCACGTACGCACCCTACCAGGTGTACTAAGTAGTAAAGCCAAATCACGAGCAGCTGTATACACCCGACTGAGTGGATTTCCAGTATTTACACCACGTTCGTGGATATAAAAATAAGAAATCGGGAAATACATACGAACTATGGAAATCTTCAGCCAATTAAACAGTTTCGTAGGTCTTTGATGACTTTCATTGGATCATCAAACAGACGAGCAGAATATGACAAAACAGGACTGCGATGTGCGAAGGTGCGATCAAATGAAAATATGAACTTTGAATCCATACATGTTGCAGACACCGTTTTTGAAAGTTCGTTGTGTAGAGGATGGTGTATGTCTGAAAGCATTTTGGAATTAAAGTGATAACAAGCATGAAAGTGTAGACCAGAGATAGTATCGACACGTGTATCTGTGGATATCCAACTTCACATAGAGGTGTATTTTATAGATCTTATTATCGAGCTAAGATTTTTCTTCATTGGCCCCGGGGGGAAATAGCTGGAGAACAGTACAACCAGTGTGGGAGCAGCCATGAAGTGACAAATCTATAAATTAACTGATAGGGGACTGAAAGTCACCTTAAATGGAGAAAGAAAAATGACAAGTTTCTAAACTCACAAAATGTTTCTTGATCATGAATGAACCGTAAGAGATTAGGGGATAAAGTAACACGAAGATATTTGACCGATGGGGATATTGCCACAGGCTCATTATTCGCAGATAGGGGAGAGGAAATCTGTTAGTGTGGGCTGTATGTGGTTTATCAGAATGTAGGCAAAATGATATATCTTGGCACTTAGAAACATTCAGTACAAGGGAGAGGGATGAGGATCAGTTTAAAACTACGTTTATTTGGGTTCGAATTTTATGAAGTTCCTTTTGCTATCGGTATTTCACAGCCCAAAACTACATCTTCGACATATTTGCAACCAATGAATTTGGACGTGGTTGAAACTTATCTGGCGTACTAAGAATAGAAAGAAAAACGAAAATTGCATCTCGCATGACGTCAGAATCAAGCGGAAGAGAAAAGGACTTTTGGTTGTCAAAACAAGGGGAATGTATTCGATCAATAAAGTAGTCTGAAATCAGTCTGCGAACCTTTGGATCAACCCCACTTACGGAGAGCATACTGATCAGTAACGATTGATTAGGGCAACCCAATGCGTTTTCGTATTCTAAAAAAACACCATTCTGACGGTCTTACAATTTCTGTCTAAGGCCGGAGTTATTGAGCAGACAAGGCCGCATCGAGGGTTTGGGACAATCAATTATTGGAACGTTTAGATCCCATGACGGAGTTGAACAATCAAGCTGGAAGACGAATGTTGAGAGGAATTCCTTTCGTATACTCTCATCATTCGAGTACGAACAATATCAGGCAAAAGATGACAAATTATGAAACGGAATGAATAATATAGCTATCTCGTGAGACTACCCAGCCATGTGTGTGTGTGTGCGCGTTGTGTGTTGTGTGTATGTATGTGCTTATACTTAGGTAATCGATGAGAGTAAATAAGGGAAATTTCTCTCCCAGCGTTTATCTTCTGACAAGCTTCTTCAAGTCAAATTATTGAACCAAGTTGGCTACAATCTCGAACATCAGTGGCACTATGATCTGTGCTTAGCTACATTTCGTTCCGAGATCGACATCAACCTGTTCTATGAAAATCTCATATTCTTTCTGATTCAATTGCTGATTCTTTTGACGTCTTTCTTATCTCAACAATTCAAATCAAGCCAAGTAGAAATGTGCATTTATTCATCCTATGGAATGAGTTTTCAGCATTATGCTCATCAGTATATTCTCCAGTGGATATAATTGTTCGCCATACAAATGATAATTCAAAAAATAAATACTTGGTCCAAGTAGCCGCAACAGGGAGACGATAGCAACACATGAATTAGGGCAGAACCATCTTGAATTCCTCGGGCATTAGTGAGGGCTTGTTAATGTACCATCTAAGATACGGTGGGACAGATGAACGATGAGCGGTTGTCCACGTGTTTTGTGCGAATTGGACTTGCACCTGCGGGATCAGGATGAAGATGAGACATACCCAGTTAGATGCGCGTGCAGTTTATGTGTTTTGACGAATAAAATGATGATGAAATGTGTTTGTCATACAAAGAAAAGTGTTTCCCCCTATAGGGAAAATGACCAAAGGAAGTTGGGAAATGTCACCGGATTGTGTTTTTGTTTCAGAGGTCGGCCAAAGTGACAGGAGAATGACAAATGATACGTGGCATCATACGAGAATATACAAAAAATATTTGGTTAGATACTGTGGGACGTGCAACTACCATTTGTTATTTCCTTGTTATTTATATATGAAGAAAAGTGGTTATTTTTCTTTGAAGATCGGTGTGTTCCATTGACGATGGAACAGAGAATACCATTACATTTCGAGACACGAGGAAACGAATATGATGATGAAGACCACGGGACAACTGAAGACTGAGAATCACAAGATTTAGGAAATAGTCTGATTTAGTCTCAACAGCACCATCATTAGGGTACTTAATCGGAAGATCATCAGAAGTTTTAGTGGAGTTGCGAATGTGAAATCACACAAGGGGAGAAGACAGAATGGCACCGTGAATTACTCCCGAAATAATAGGCAGAGATTCAGAGATATCACATCTGAGGATCGCAAATTCTGTTCTGTCGGAGTAAGTGTCCCTAATCAATGATAACTTCGGCTAAGCTGTGCTTGACATTTGTGACATTGATAACAGGCAAGTCCCATCAATACAATGGAATGCTTTAGTGTAATCATGAACGCACATGCCAACCGGATTTACAGTGCAGTCGAGGAAAAATGAGATAGGGATTAACTGAGTAGTTAGGGCGTCTTTTGTGGGACATTCGTTTCAGTAGGCAAACTGGTTGTCGTCACCATCATCGATGCATGACTTGATGGGAATGAGAATAAGTTTTTCGAATAATTTTTGAAGAACAAAAGCACACACAACTGGGCTAAATCTACCTGCTTCCATTCATGGTACGGCGGTGATACGGACTGGTCTCTAGTGCTAGGCCGCGGTGTTTTCTTCGAAGCTCTTTTTTAAAAGACACCGCAAAGGGGTTCGGCCAGGTCGGAAGCGCACTTCCTTGAGAACGGATGATTCAAGTCCTTGATTTTGAGTCTTTTCGACTCGGTTCACACTTGCCTCGGGCTACCGCAAAACCGATCCAAGTCTGAGCTGAAGCTGAAACTGGATTCCGTTAGCGCCAATTTGTGTGTTGACGGAGTATAAAACATTTGATTGAGCTATGTAGCCGTTTTTTGGGGTACCCGTTGCTCTGAGCTCATACCACTGAGCTGTTTCATCTTGTTCCAAATAGGACTATATTTAGAGTTTCCAAGTGTAGTTTCTGCATAAGACCTGCCCAGTTTTCGATTTTGGATTTAACTCAATATTATTGTTTGCTTCACTGATGTACTTTCGCCTATCCGTTACACAAACTTCTATCGTCTTAATATTTTTTCAAGTAAGGCAAAGAAAACCTGGTTGGTCGGGCGTAAATCGACTCCACCAGACACCAAATATCGTGCCAAAGGTTCGAGTTTCTTGCCAACTGATCGCGGTAAGTTGGGACATCAAGGTTGTAGGACCGACCAAAATCAGTGTCCCGAGCCACTTCCCGTAGGAATGTCCAATTTTCCGGGTTGTATTGTCTGTGGCATATCCTACGGTCAAAAGAATGCGTATGCATAAAGTGGAAAAAGGATTGCATCACTCTTCGTAGAGGTCTGGGCATCTTCAGCCTAGTTTCTGGCTTGGCCCTAAGAGGCCTCTTATGGGACTTATGTGGTAAGCACTGAAGAGCATGTATTTCGTTGGCCGAAAACATCACTGGAGAATGTTCACACCCTCTGTTTTGCGACCTTTCTTTGACTCCGTCACATCTTTCTACGCGTTTCACGTCCCGACTGTTATTGTTATTGCTGTACAGAACTTGTGTGGTTTCCTTCCTTGTGCGTGTTTTAACAAACAAAGACCGAGTCTGTTGGGAACGGTTAACCCGTTCTGGCGTGTAGAACTGATATTCACTTTCTCCCCGACTGCTGAAAAGTACCGTAGAAACATGTTTAGGCCAGTTTATTATTATTAATAATAATAATAATAATAATAATAATAATAATAATAATAACCGAGCGAATATTTATTCGCGCTCAACACACTGTCAACTCGGTGGGACAAAAATAAATAAGGACCATATCTAGCAACTGGCCACTCTTCATTACGCGTCATTTTTGGAAGATCGCTTTTCATTCTGCTTTCTCGTGGGTTCTTTTTGAATGCTGTGACGAAATCGAGGCAGGAATACGCACACCTTCTTGGTAATCCAATAAATTTGTACAGACATATCGCTCATTTCAATCGATTTTCCTCCTAGTCCCATACGGCTGAGTCTATCGTTCGTTAGAAGATACGTAACTAGAAAAGAAACAGTTTGGAGAATTCCACTCGTGAGAAATTCGAGATAGATACAACTTTCTTCTTTTCCGGTCAGATTCAATTAATCTATTGCACTGACACGTGAAAATCGAAAACGACCGTGACGTGCACTCCCATATCGCTCCGTACGCAGTTCGCATCTGAGTAAATTTCCCAAAGTTATTTCTGTTTGTCTGTTTGAAACAGTGTACCTTCGTTTAAATTGCACACGCATTTAACGGAAAAAGGTCATCGTTTGTTTGTTATGTTTGGATGACTCCTCAGCACTCAAAAATGGATCAAAGGTTGTTTGTTTTTCCACAATCATGGGGACTTTTGAATTCCCGCCTCGTATTCTATATGTCCCTCTGAAACGACACGAAGTTGTTAGCCGGACGTACACGCATGCATTTATGCATAAAAGAATACATGCACACATACACATAGGGGGAAATAGGTGGATATAGTATGGGATTGCATCTGTCCAGATGTTATCCGAGTATCGACCATTTATATTCAAACCAACCATGGATGTACTTTTGTCTATCGCTCCCCATTCTTCTCACCTTTCCTCATAAAAGGATAATGGCTTTTTCGAGAACTCACAAAACAGATAAGATGGTGAACTTTGTCAGCTGTGAATATAATCGAAATTTTTGATTGTGTGTGTGTGAGGGGGACAGAAAGAGAGAGAGTCCAGCGTCTAATGAGATCTGTGAAAAACTGACTTCTGTGTTCGAATTTGTGTCAGGAAAGTTATGTTTTCAAACGGATATACCTCCGGAAAAGCTCAAACGATGAGAAAATTTGTGAGAACAATTCTCGAGCAGCAGTAGATGATTGCGTGTGAGCACTGATTACTCAATGCGTCGATGATTCTGGGAACAATCCTGCCAACCAGGAACAGCGCACGTTCAGAGCTAAAACTCCGGAAATGCGAATACGTATTGTTCTCGCATTTTTTCATTCCCATACACGAGTCCGTGTGTGATAGCAGTTCACTTCAGTTCAGTTCAGTTATTTTACCCAGTAGTCTACCAGTCACGCTCTGCATTATCAAATCAGAAGCGAAATTACTGAAGGCGTGGATGGTAAATATAAAGAAAAGAAAGTTATACAATTGGGAATTGTGTGGCTGAATTAGGAGTTTCGACGTAATTACTTCACCGGCGGTGACATCTAACCACTTGCCCTAATGTCTTTGTCCATCAGGTAGGTAAGTATCGTGAATCCATACCCGGAAGCTCACGGGCGATTTCATATCATTTGGACGTTTCATGTGCTCAACACCTCGACTCATCCTTTGAATGTGATACTACAGTTAAAAATATGCTTGCTGTTCAGTTACATGTCGATCCAATTGTCTTAATGAAATAATCTAATGACTGGTTCTAGGTGAAGCGGATCGGATGAGGTCTGTTTTGATAGAGATACATGAAACCAAATAGATCGCATCGATCCACGTACAGAGGTGTTCAAATCGCCCCAAGAGGCGGCTTTATTTTCCCTATATTTTAACAGTTATGCCTGACTGGTTGAACGGGCGAGTACTATATACGGCGAGTGGAAAATTGTGTACTAGCTCTCTTCATAGGCACGGTACGAGTGAAACCCATGGTTAACAGTAATTCTGTTTACTTCACATATCTACGTTCAATATAATGATTTTTGTACTACTTTTTCACATTTCTACTGCAGATTCCCTAGTGATTACAGTAGATGCGGCACATGACGTGGAGCGTCCTCCCACAACTGTTCTGTTTACTTGAGTCTGAGACCAGAGGTGTCAGTGAACTCAGTACACAAGGATTCAGCAGGATAGGTGCGACATCCGGCCGAGTGAGAGTGGGGCTATTGATGGATGTGCCGGTCGCTTTCATTGAATTCCAGTAGTCCAGGAAATTATCGAACAACTTCTCAAGTTCATGCAACGTTCTCGGATTATCTGATGCCGGAGCACTTTTCTTGGAGCACACGACGTTTTCCTGCTGCCTCAGTAGAGCCCGGATGGTGTGGTGCTGCACAAACAGTTTTATTCCAACTGATGGCGACCCGTTGTCATTGATGATTACTTGCAGAATTCCTTCCCGGCTCTTGCTTTTTCGTAACACGAATTAAAGCAAAGAGGTTGGTTTACTCGTTAGGGACACCTCTGGTCATTTTAAATATGAATATATCAGTAAAAAGGCGTGGTGTCGGCTCAAGAATGGACCACGCTAGTCACCACAAGCCCTCTGCCGTGGAATGCTACTATCTGGCCAATATTCACAGTTGTTCAACCCCGACTTGACTTTGAGTACAGATATGTGGCAGATCATTGCCGTCCGGTAGATATCCGCGTCCTATTGGGGCCATTAACATATCTGTCCAGTCAGTGATTTCATGTTCTACACACTCAAATGACTCATGAGCAACGCTATCAAAAACAAGTTACGGAATGCAGGTGGTTTGGTAAGTTAGTCACCGTGACATAATACTGGGTCCGCTTTAGTACTGAACTCATGTAGAGGCACACAGAATTGAGGTACTTAAGTTTTATCTCCGAATGCCACCCCATCCTACCCCATCGCCAAAATCACTGGTGAGTAGTAGCTTTCTGTTCATATTTCTAATTCCATCCTGGACACGTGAGCTGCAAGGCAAATGAATTGGTACTGTTCTGCAGTGGCGGAGTGCAAGTAATTTCAATATGAGTAGTATGACATTGTATCTGGATGATAGGACAAAATTCCCCCGGAAGCACACGACCGGTTTTGCGGTTATTGCCGCTCATCAGGTATGCGTACCCGGTACTCTTCCGCCCAATCATCCTTATACTTGAGCACTCCACAGTTGGTTTACAGCTGTAATCTCATTTGAATCGAATGGAGCGTGCATGGACGCGGAGTCCATTTTTAGAATCACACGGTGATTCTTGCATACTTGGGACCATGCGTCCTCGTTTTGAAGGTTGGCCGTGTTTACCGACGAATTAACTTTGAAAGAATCACCGTGTGGTTCTAAAAATGGACTCCCCGTCCATGCAAGTTCCATTCGATTCAAATGAAATTACAAGAGTGCAACTATCTTGAAAAGAAGTCGGTTCGTAAGACCCTCTCGCGGGGTCGACGCAGGATACGATAATGATACTTAGTTCGGGTAATCGATCATCGCTGAATCATGACAGCCGTTGATTAGATAGTCAATTATTCTCATCTGAGCGGGAACTGAAGAGCTCGGTCGTCTGTGACAATCGTTAACCTCAGTCCATAGAGGTACTTAGGGAGGTAAAACACGGCCCAAAACGCGGCTAATGCCTCTTTCTGTGTCTCGGAATAACCACTCTCTGCAACCTATCGGACATCCTTCCTGTTCCAGAATGGTTCCAATTCTGACTTCGGACGCGTCAGTGATCAGCACGTTTGGCGTAGATGATACGAATGGGTATAATTTTGGTCCGTTTGTAATACTTTGTATGAAACGGCTCACTGTCTTCTCACACTCCTCGTCCTACTAAAATAAACTGGACAACTGGACCAGGAACAATGGTTGTACTCGTGTGGCAAAGTTTGTCAAGAATCGCAAATAGTGTTGCAGACATTCTAGAACTGACCTTTAGTGCCCCTGATCTTTTGGTTACTTGAAACGATCCGGATCCGGCTGATACTCGTTCGCATTAATAGTAAAATCGACAGTGACACCAAACTTCTACCTTGTGGCTGCAATTGATACGCTTCATTCCACAAATCTCTTCAGAAGCTGTTGCAATCGGCGAACATGTTCTTCCTTGATAGATCCGAAAATAAGCACGTCATCCTGAAATGCTTTCACCCTGTCGATGACATGAATCACGTTTTCGACCGCAGGCTGGAAGACCCCGGATGGAACACGCAGTCCGAGAGGCATATTGTAATGGCACATGTCCCTTTGAGTGTTTATGGTTGCTGGTGTTTTGGATTCCGTGTGCAGTGAAGGTAGTACTTTTTGAGTTACTTGCTACCGAGCATGCAATTTATGTAGTCATCCGGCTCAGCAGTGGTTACCGTGCATCTCCGTAACCGCGGATTAAGAGTTAGCCGATGATCACCATGAATTCGGGATGTCTATCCGTCACTCTTCATCACCAATGCGATCGAGGTTGCCCATGTAGATGAGGTCAAGCGTGTAATAACACCTTCTTGTTTCATCGTGCTAGACGTCTTCAGGACGTCCTCCCACTTGCCATACGACAGTACTATTCGCTTCAGAAATCCCTGATCTTCTTGAACTTTCAACTTCGCGGAATCGTTTGCTACGCTCTCTTTGTTGTTGGAGTGCTGCAGAATAAACTGATCTGTTGTAGTCCCGGATGTTGTCTGATGTGTTACTGACTGGTCCACGAAATGTATGGCCACTGCTTCGGAGACATTATGGGATTGTTCATATAACAATAGAGCCCCAGAGAAAGCGAAGTGTTGTTTCGTTAGAAAGCTTTTTCTGCATCTCCGCATGATGTAATCAATCGATCAATCGATCCCGCTGTTGGGTCTCCAACTGCTCGTCGAATTCTTACACAGCGGCTTGCGATTTTAGAAAATGGGTAAATTCACAAAACTCAGTACTGCAACCGCGGACCACCGAAAGTAATTTGGCTAGTTCAGTTGCCTGGATACTAAAGGGGACAAAGTGGCCTAGAAACAGATCCTTCAACTTTTCGAATGGAACTGAAGAAAGGGTTCTTGAGAAGGCTAGGTTCTTTATCAAGATATAATAAACGACCGCCTATCGCCGAGAAGTCTGTATGATTCCCTTTCTCCATATCCGTGCATGTGCTTTACCAAAGCTCGAGCTATTCAATCCAGTCCCGAATTTCAGACGCGCCGATATGCAGGTTCACCTGTTCGGCACTGGCCAGCTCCACGACTTGACGCTAACTATACTATTTGGAATACTTGAATTGATGCAATGGATTAAAATCGCCCCAATCTAGAACTATGAAGACCGAAATAGTGGAAAGACCGAGGATGTCGAAGTGCACGTTACGTTTTTCTTCAGAATCAAAATCAGCCGTTGGTAGATCTTAGATTGATCATTCACATTCAACTTTTTGTTACCTGTTCACAGTGATTCTGGCTGACCGAGGTTTGCCATTACACTTGAGCGCGAGGCTGTAGACTACGGTCCCGTGAACTGTCTGCTGAATCACCGCAAGAGCACAAAAGCAAGAACACCATTTGGTTAACAACTCTGGCTAATTTCCATCCTTATTTTCCTCTCGTCGGACTATATGGTTGCAATTTACCTGAATTTTAGATTTTTTTAGGCTACAGCTGAAATCTTAGACAACTTCATCTAACTTAATCAGACATTTTGTACTTTTATATGCCTTTTCACGTTAATCCTGTGTTTTGCGTGCCGAAAATCATTGGTTTGCTTGGGCTGACCCTATGCTCATCGTCAAATTCTATAAAAATCCGTCCACGTGTAGCCGAACATCCTACAGTCAACACACCCAGTATACTGTATTCCAATGTAATAAGGCTTGCGTGAGATTTTCTCCAAAGATCCTAACTGACCAATCACATGCCCTCTGCCCCGACCGCACTGAGTACACTTAATTATCATCTACCGGTTTTCACTATTAAGAATGGTTAGCCTGAATCAGTGCTCACTAGTTCCTTACAGTTCCCTTTCTTGTCCGATTTCCAGGGAATCTCGAAATTTTCAAAAATACCTTCAAAGCATTTTGTGTTGAAGGTCTCCTTCAAGGGCACGAGTTGTGCTTCTTTGTTCGTATTAGTGTGATTCCGTGAAAACCACACAGAAATAGGTTTGATTAGCATCTCATCCAAATTCCTTTCTGGTACTGTTCTCCACTCGTTTTCTAACCCCTGTGAATAGAGTTCGCGCGAGCATCAAGCAGGGCTTAAACATGGTCGAGGTTTTGTTGGTCACATATTCTTTCTTCGTCAAGATTTAGAAGGTAGACGTACCTTAAGTAGGCTCCCTATTGCCATTTTACTTGGTCTAAAAGCGGCTTCCCACTCCGTCGACCGCCCAGTTCGCTGGAGCTGCCTGCATAACTGCTGAAACCAAGTTCGGGTTTACGGTAATCGTTTATCCGGGTTTATCACGAGAAGTGTTGTAATATCAGGGTCACCCCTCTCTCCTTTTCCCTTTTACTTTGTGATTGATATGGTCCTAGAGACCGCGATTTTGTCGCGTGAGGACGGCGGCATTGAACTTTGCCCCGGTGAAAAAGTGCTAGACGTGGAATATGTGGACAGTAAGCCGCAAGCTTTTCTAGACAGCTTGAATAACTGGGTAGCAACGTTTGGTATTCGTTTTGCACCTCCAAAGGGCAAGATGATGCAGCACGACTGGGTTGGTCCTACCCCATACCTTTCGATATCTTAGGGATGACTACAGATGAAGCTGACAGGCTCTGTTATCTGGGCAGCCGCGTTTCACCCGGAGGTCGGACATAAGATTAAGTGTCTTCGTCTATACAGAAGGTGCGTTTGTTTCTAGCCAACCTTAGTCTTTTTACGGCATCAAAGTGACATCGGCTTATTTTTCTATCAAGGGTTCAGTGTACACTTTTCAGAACCGTGACCAGTGAGAGCAGAAGATGTGTGAAGATGAACAATGCTCAGAAACGAACTTCTTCGAGGCATTGCTCGATTTCTTTATCTTGGGAATACCCAGATGGCAATGCTATGGTTTGACGGGGATTGTTAAGCACACGGAACAAATCATGGGATGAAAGGCCTAACTAAAGTGAATTGGGCTTGTGTTGCCCATGTATTCGGATAAGATTCGTCGGAGTGCAATGTTCACTTTAGCAGGTAGTGGTTTTAGGATGAGTCGCGGAGGCCTGTTCGTGGCACGGAAGAAAGACACCAAAAGCCTGAAAAATTAACTTGGCCTAATAGGGCTTGCTAGGTCTTGTGGGTGGTGTCCAGGATACCCATCCTTTCCCCGCCCACTCAGCGGTTAGATACGTCATAAAATATTGCGAAGAAGATGACAAGACGAGTCAGGACACTTGTATTTGAGCAGCCAAACATGTTAAGTTCATGAAACAAATACAATCGCTTATACAACCCTTTTTCCAGACCGCGCTGTACCAACATTGCTCTCGTGGCTATCCGAGAATTTCGGTTGCTTTCTGATCAGTTACTTTTGGTCATTAGCTTGATTCTGTTGGACACCGTTTCCTTTCGACTGGTTCGATAGTCCCATTTGACGGCTTAATCGGTAGCCCCTCACCTGAGCCATCCTGCTGATTGCTTGAAATCCCACTGTTTCCCCTCTGCTAGTCCGTGCGCTTCCTTTTGTCTGCTTGGGGATCCCTCCGACATATTTGGTCGGTGACTCTGGATCGGGTTGCCCGAACAGATTGATATTCGAGTCGTCTTGTTGCTCTTGCATTCCCCGCTACAGTATGACTCGAAGGCACGACCAGTCATTCTCTTGTATTCAAACAATTATTTCATTTATTTGACGTAATCGATTGTAGGTTTCTTCTTAAGTTATTCATACTCATGTCTTTTTTGCGATCCGATATGTGTCCCCGCTGAGAGTTAGAAAAAGGAATCGCTGTACCCGGTGCTACGGTAACGGTTGTTCGAATTTAACGTAGGAGATAAATAATCACTTCATCTTGGTGCTTAGATCAGCTACTAGACTAGACTAGACTTAACCTAACTTGACTCGCACGTCCAGTCTCCCGTTGTAATTAGAGATGAGACTGTCACACATGAAGCTTAGTAGATAAATGAGAAAAATTGTTCTAATTGACCCGGAAACGCACTCAGTCATGGAAATGCTGACTGACCGGATGTAGACATGTTTGTACACAATACGATAAATGATGTTATGGTTCTGATAATCAGATACGTATCCTATGGTTCGTTTAAGGAAGTTAGATAACGGTGTTTGTCGGTTGAGTGGGTGGCGAAGGTGATGGATGCGGGGAGTGCGGGGAGTGCGGGGAGTGTGGGGACATGTGACCTGACGAGATTAGAACCTACGAAGGCCGTGAGAGAAACACGTACTGCAGTTGGAATTATCACCACCACCCGTGCGATATCTCCGAAGCATGGGGTCCGTAGTACTGAGATAGTCGGTTCATGCGATATGGGTCGTGTATCCGGTACTGGAATAAAGGAAGCATAGTGAAATTCACAAAGTGAATCGAAGTGAAGTCAGTTTTCCGATCATCCATTGAATCATTTCATTGACTATTCACTTTCTGATTCCGAATGCAATGATAACGGTTGTCATCGGTAAGACAATAGGATGTTGTCATCATTTAGATGCTCTCAGTAGTCCAGGCAGACGAGTTAAACAAAACGGACGTAGACGATAACTAGCAACACCGATCGGTCACAGCTTCGAGATAAAGCGGAAGAAGAGAGCCACGAGCCTAGGAAACTTTCGAGGAAGATCTGCGTAATAAAATAGTATGAAGTGCAAGTTTTTAAGCGGGACTCACAAGATCGAGAGTCATTTAAGCGTAGCTCGGCTTGATGAAACCAAGTTTATATTGTTCCTTAATAACGATACTGTGTGCAGGCGATAGATTAGCTGTTATAATCTAGGCTAGTCCAGGTTGGAAAGTTTTTGGTTTCAGACACCATCAGGCTGTGGTCACACTCGCATTGCCACTTCTGTTACGATGTTGAGACTTGATGATGAATAGATATTCACAAAAAGTATTACTGTCATGAGCAGTCTGAATCTTATAGATAATGGAAAATCGGTTTGTAATCTTCGCATCCAAAAAATCAAAGCTACGGGCCGGAATCAAACCAGTGACATTCCATTTTACGGAGAAGATACTCTACCAGGCGGGCTATCTCGGTACGGCTAGCCGAGTGCGAATAAAGCAACTATTCCAAAGATACACCACAACCATCCTGGTTTTAATCACTGAGCTAACCTCGTCTGTCACTTCTCAGTTGGATGGACAACCAACAGCTGGACGCAATCCAATGGACATTAGAACATATTCATAGAAAGTACTATTGGCCCGAGGAGCTTATTCGCTTCTGGCTAACGGTGTTGGACCTATGGATGCAAGAAAGCAATTAGACTTACAATAATTGATAAATAAACAAATAAACACATGATTTTGTGAGAACTGAAAGAAAAGGGCACTCAAGAAGGGAGCAGAAATTAGAGGAGGGCAACAGCAGTGACTGTGATGAAGATGAGCCCACAGCGGAACGGAGGTGTCCAATGCAAATTTCTAACGTGAATAGTTTCCAGAGTTACAATAGAAAGACCGAAATCAGAATGGTGAAGAACCACGCCCTACAAAATCGATTTCCGACATCCCTTCCGTCGATTTCCTTCACTGAAAAATTTATACATGATAAAACTGTCACTTCTTACTCAATACTAAAAGGTCTCATTCTAAACTAGAATACTGGTCCTGATGTAGAGATATAGGGAAAATGGGAAAATTAACCGCGACTTAATTATCCGACAGCCAAAAATGTACGGACCAATGGAATCACGAGCTATTGCCTTTCGGCTAATGAATCGATTAGAAAACTCAATCTGCACACCGATAATGCATAAAACGATGACTCAGCCATCCCTTATGCATAAGTAACTAAAAATTGATTTCTGTTCGGTGGGATCAGTGTCATGTTATGGCTGATGTTCAGCCCCGATCTTAACGCGACGGTGAACCTTTGGGGGATTTCTTCTGACTCTTCGAGTACACGGAGATGCCAAGGTGTATGCGTCGAACACGGAATTCGCGACGGCAAGGCAACGAGAATGAAGTAATACCGGTCAAGAAGTGATTCAGTTTCTCATGGAAAGCATATCGAGAAAGTGAAGTGAGGTCTTCAAACAGAAAGATTTTAAGATTTGTCCGGGTTACACTTGGAGGTCGGTGATTTTTGTGGCCATTAATTTTCACATTTTATCGATGATGCTTTTAAAAAACAAGGTTTCTGATTGAAAATAGACATTCTACCTACTAACCCTTGGTACTTGATGAGAAATGAGATTCCTGAAGCAAGTAAAATATCTGAATGATGTAACTCAAGCAGCCACGGTTGAAATGGGGTCGGACCGGACCATTTTTGGATGCCTTAGATGGTCATGCGTTAAGTCGCATACTGTTTCTAGATCGACGTCAATTCAAAAGCGGCGCAGTTGGAGTGACTTGGTAAACGGTATTTGAGAACAAAGCTATGGGTTCTAAAATCGTATTGTAACAGCCTCAACTGTCTGCACACATAATATTCACTAATAACCCGGTACGAGGTACAGAGGCACGGCGCCAAACAAAAATACGAAGCAGAAAATCAACGCGAAGAATCAGAGGGGAACTCTCAGGAGTTTGAACCTCAGTAGTCACAACTAAACCGTCGTTGAGCACGACTTTGAGTCATATCGTACGAGATTTTCGGTCAGCTGTGTAGTGGATCATGAGGTCCCCAGCCATGGAAAAGTGAGGAGCCAACGGATGCAAGCCTTGACATCAATACTTTGTGAGACCGGTGCCATGTCAATGCTTGGTCTCTATGTTGTCATTTCCAGTCAGCCTTTAGGCTCGGCCAATAGAGTGCAACGCAGAAGTCCATTGGGTGGCACACGTAGCACATGTTCTAGCCATCGAAGCCGGTAGAGTGATATTTTAGCACTAATTGGGTACGCTGCTCTCCCGGTTCCATAGAAGTGCTTTGGAAAAGTGGAGTTATTTAATTACTATTGCCACTAAACTCGCGAGATACTCCTCAGGCGTCGATGATCTAAAGCAGACAAATGGTCGACATCGGCCGCTCGAACATTCCAGGTCTCACAAGCGTATAGGACCACACGTGGTATAGCAGCTTCGTGCGATCTACCTTTCAATCGGAAGGAAACATCGAGTTGTCGTAGCAGGTTACGCAGACTTTAGAACACTGCATGAACCTTCGGTATTAGGTTTTCCACGTCCTTTCCAATCTGCCCGTCAGTAGTTATACAGCTTCTTAAGCGGACAAACTATCTGACAACTTCTAACCCATCAGTACTGAGGGTAATTGCCGGAGTGGATTCCTGCCAGTCTCGCAGAAGCACTTTACACTTGGAGGATGAAAAGTATATTTCGTACCGGAATATACGCACGACTCGAGGTTGTCTAAAACGAACTGTGATGCAATAGCATCTTCACAAACCAATGCGACTTAGTCTGCGTAGTCCAAGTCTAAAAGTCCTAAACCAGGCAAAGACTCAAGGCCTTTATTTGTTTGATCTCCCTGTGACTCTCTTAGGATGTAGTCGATCGCAAAATTGATCAGGAAGGGTGACAGTGGGTAACCTAGGCGCACATCGTTTCCAGCTGGATAGTAAGGTGACGATGAGCCATATGCTTGTGTTCGGCCTGAAGTCTGAATGATCCTGACTTACTTATCAGGTACTCTGAGTCTGATGAGACAATCCCAAAGGGCCGTTCCAGCAACGGAATCAAAAGCTGCTCGGATATCCAAGAATATGATTACCGTCGTCTGCGATGTGTGATGGATCTCAAACATCTGACGGATGGTGAAATTCGGCCAATGCGTCCTCTGTTGAGAAGAAAACCGGAATGTTGCTCACGGACTTGCTCACTGGAAACAATCTATTGGAGAGTTACTGAGGCTAACAGCTTCGACACAAACGAGATGAAGCTTATCCATCGATGATCAGAACAGATCTTTCTAACCTTTTGTATATATGGATGACAGATGCGTAGTATCAACTTTGTGGGACTCATTCGTGGAGCCAGGTCTCGGTCAAGAGGCTAGTGAGTGTTTTGCAGAGGGGCATACCACCACTTTTGAATGGGGTCGGAGGGAGTTTCTCGGGGCCGGGGAGTTGATTGAGCCTCAGGAGCTGGAGCCCGCGATTTACTTCTTCGGTAGGGGGGATAGCGCGAACCGTCCATGGAGCACAAAATGGTTCAAACTGACTCCTGAGTGGAGGAGCTGGCGCTGAAGGTCAGTTAAACTGCTCCTCAAAGTGTACTGTCCACTGGGCCAAGCGCCGTGAAACCTCTTCGATTGGTTGGCCGTTTAGCTCGCTAAATATTTCGCTCATTCCAGGCTTCTTGGTCCCTGTGGATCAAATGAATTGGAAAAAGTTCCCAAGCTTTTCCTGTGCCAGCAACTTGTTCCATTTCGTTCATGCCATCAGACCACCAATGCCCTCGGTCTCTGGGCAAGCTTCTGAACAGCATTCTTCGTCGTTGGTCACGGGCGTTTTGATTTTGGCTTCCAGCAGAGCTATTCCGACGGCAGTCTGGCAACTTTAGAGAACCCGGTGAGATCCAGTGTCTGACTACATGCGGTGTGACTAATGCAAAAGATGTGGTACTCACTACTTTTGTAGATTGTTAGATGTCTTGCCAGTGGTTTGGTAAATCATCAGATGCTTGGCTACCTAGTTGGACAGTAAGCTCATTGTTCTATCTCTCCCGGACCAAGGTCCAGTAAAGTTAATTTACGTCTCCACTTCGATAACAGACTTTAGACTTAGCGGAAAACTGTAGTGGGAATTCGGCACACACGAAGGCGTGATTTGGATCTAGATGTGTGTTGCACTACGACTTGCAAGCCTTGACAGAGCTACATCGTTGGTAGCTTACTGTTATGTGGTCTATTGGTGTCCAAGACTGATTAGTAGATGGTGGTCGCCATGCGACTGTGCGACAAAAGCTGCTTCGGAAGTTCCTACTTGACAAGAACAAGTGATTGTCTGTGTGTAGGTGAAGCAGTCGATTACCGTCATCCGTGCGCTGATGACTAGAGCCGCTTCGGCATCCAGCCTTTCGCCGGTCTGGACCTAGTTGGTCAATCTAGGCGTTCAGATCTCCAGCCAGTGAAACTGTCTTTAAGAGATACCTTCTGAAGAAGTTCATGAAGCTGCTAGTAGAATATATCTTTGACTGTATCCGGACTGCAGTCAGTAGGGGCGTAGGCAGCGACAATAAAAAGACAACGATCGCTGTCGCTGCCTTTGTTAGGTTTGAATCTACAGTCTAAGCGAATCACACCTTATCCGCTGTTGACTGGGATCCAATCGCTTGGAGCAGACTCAGCTCTAGTACTCCAAGTGACTCCCGTACCTGCATTATCAGAAGCAAAAACCGCGGCATCTCCGGATAAGCACAGAGTAAGGGCATGCCCTGAGGGAGAATTCAGACGAACTAATACGGTGGGGGTATGGATATGGATCTCAGACAAACAGCAAACGTCAACGGCCAGCGTCTTGAATGTGTGCGCTAAAGGTGCTTGTTGTCCTATTTACATTAGAGTGCGTACACTGAAGGCTGCAAGCTTCGGTGTGATGTGGTGCCAGTAGTGGTTCGGATGAGCTGCATACAACAAAACCAGTAATCCCATTTCATTGTTCAGCGTCTTTATCGATGGCAACCTGAGAAGCACACGAAATATTATTAATGTTGTTGAGTGTAAAATAGTAGATGAAAATGGGTGGTGTTGTAACAGGTAGTTAGTTTTGTCCGACCCCCGACACCTCCGTCATAAATTGTGTAGCTTGAGTAAGTGGGGCAAATTGGAGTGCAAGAAAGAGTGATCATGTATGTGGAGAAGATTCCATGCAAGCATGTGGACTAAATACTACCCGACTGCCTTAACCGAAGGAGAGAGTTGACTTAAAGGCCCCTGCTCGGAGCTTATGACCAAAAAGTCTAACCTACAAGGCAATAGGACGATATGAGGGTTTTGAAGCCCTCTGGGAGTCGGTTACTCAGTGTTCAGTTAATACGCCCTTTCGGATGAGGCCAGACATCCGGGGTGCCCAGTACACTCCTCCGCCACAGATGCCGATGAGCATAATGTTGTGCACCTCGCACGCTTCCTGTGGTGGGTTTGGAATAGGAGTTTAGCCGTTTCTCCTAGACCGAAGATCAGTCAATCATTCTCGTTGAGGGCACTGAGCATTCACCTTCATGCGGGAACTTTGTCGGGAACCTCTACTCCACGAGAAGGCAGTGAGTAGGACTTTTTCAGCAGAGGTTGTGGCAGATGCACGGTCATTTGGGTACATTTCGAGAGGCTTTCAGGGCGAGTAGCCATCTTGGAGCCTGAGGTACCCACCCATATATATATATATATATATATATATATATATATATATATATATATATATATATATATATATATATATATACAATCCGCAAGTAGGTTTATACTACAAAAATAGACACGGTATAGGATAATATTGATGAACTCTATACTTTGTTGAATAATGAAACTCTACAAGCATCAGTTGTTTGTATAGGTGGTGTACACGCCCCTCCGTGTACAACGCCTGCTGAGGTGATTAGTTTTTCGAATAAATCCGTGAGCGAGGCCGGTCCACGTCATGGGCATGTTGCTCTTTGCCCCGGGGGTAGGATGGAGTCTGCTAGGGAATACGTCAATTCAATGGTCAGCGTCGCAGAGGCGTATAGAGGCATTTCGTTATTAGTGCGTGAAACGAAACAGAACAACCTATCGGTAATGCGGATCTTCACACACGCACTTTGGGTCAAATCCCAACTGGCACACGGTGGATGGCACTGCAGTTGAGAAAAAAGAAAGAGCCACGAGTCAACATGCGTACAGTGTAGATTGCAAACAGCAGAGTCGATACATAACAATACTACTGCAAGATCTCTCACACAGTCAAGCTATCGTTTTTGTCCGTTCCCTACAGCTTTTTTTTATCGTCTTTCAGTCTTTTCACCTCAGTTCATCTTTTCTTATGGTCAGAGTTGGCCTTATTGGGTCGTTTCCTAGCCACGTAAGATAATCGTCAGTCAGTAAGTATTTCAAGCTCGAAATACGCCTAAATGAACTCTACAAATGGACGTGATCAGTAAAATGCATCAGAAGTCATGTTTGTTGACTTGGAAGTGATACGGAAAAGAGTGAGTATTCCACAACTTCCCACACATTACGTCAGTTCTGACAGTTTAGTTGAACGAATTTCATCTTGGAAACACTTATTGGTTGAAAATTATCACACAAGGCTGTGAAGCGATGTAACTAGGCTGAACAATGACTTGCACTTTTTGGTTCGTCGTTGTTTACATTCAGTTTTAACCAAATGAACCTGATGAGTGAGGCAGAGTGCAATATACTGGTACAACTTGGATGTGGAGCTGTCGGATGGGATACTTTTATGGATCTATCTGTGTTGAATTCATTAGTGAGTCGTATTTAATCGCTCGATTTCTTCAGCTCACTTGCCTTCTGTTGTTCTCATTCGAACGACCCCACTAAAACACGAGGTCGTGGTAAGTGCGAGTAATAACCTAGTTCAGAAAATTATCCATATTTGATTCCATTGTGGTGCCCATTCATGGTGATAAACACCATAATTATTTAAAAGGTGAAAAGGAAAAAGGTAAGCTCCCTTTAGTTTCTAGGTATTACAACATCAACGACCTCTTTCTCGTTGATTTGTATGTAATAATAAGGCGAATAAGGGCAGGAAACTACTACTACTACTACTACTACTACTACTACTACTACTACTACTACTACTACTACTACTACTACTACTACTACTACTACTACCACTACTACTACTACTACTACTACTACTACTACTACTACTACTACTACTACTACTACTACTACTACTACTACTACTACTACTATTACTACTACTACTACTACTATTACTACTACCACTACTACTATGATCAAATCTACTGTCAAAATCCAGAAGATATGCCTATTAAAAATTCGTCGTTTATAGGGAACAACTTGTTTGGATGTCACCAATATCAATCAAACGAAAAAACATTGACTATTTGCATTTCAGCCTTCCAGCCCACTTGAAGGGAATCAGCCTCTAATAGGAGGATGCAAACGCGCGGTTCAAATCCCTTTCTTTGCCTAATTGCGCTCGGTTCCTCTGAAGTGGTCGCGTTCGTTATCAATCCACAGCTGTCTGTAATTGCTTCCTCAGCAATCATCTACTCAATTACTCAGTAAGTAGTATGTAAACTCCACCACCCAGCTACAACTACCAAAAGAACTACCTCTCTTATAAACCCACAAGACGAGCCTGATGAAAGGGGCGTTTACTGGTTTCTTTTTGAAGTCATCGTAACTGATCAATCAAGGCAACAATGGTTATTTGCGTTCCATCTGTCTGGTTCACTTGAAGGCAGTCGTTATCTAGTAGGAAACTGCAATTGTATGGTTCACATGTCCTCATTTACCTTATTGCTTTTGGTCCCTTTGACATGGCCACGTTCGTTGATGATCCACAACTGTACACAGTTGCTTTCCGAGTGGTCGACCACTTGCTTGTTCAGTAAGTAGTATGTACACTCCGCCACACTATCACTACCTGACTACCACTGCTAAATGGCTACTACCACTACTACTACTGCTATGGTCCAGAGGACTTACCTGGTCAATAGACTGTTTATTAGAAATCACGGATTTGGACGTTGGCATAATTAACTAAGTAAAACAGAACTGCTTATTTTCGTCTTCAATGTCCACTCCACAAGGATGCTGTCTCAATCCAATCGGGGATGTCACCACGTGGTTCGTATGCCTTTCTTCATCTTATTGTATTTGGTCCGTGTGGTTTAATCAAGTCCACTCTCGATCCATGACTGACTACAATTGATTTTTAAGCAGTCAGCTATTTACTTATTCTGTGAGCAGTATGCGTGCCTCACCACTACTACAGCTACTTCAATCAGTACCGCCACAATCCAGAAGACGGGCCAGATGGTAGTTCGTTTGTCCAGAATAGAGCTCTGGAACGAAACTAATAATCACTGGGGTACAACAAACAACCTCATTCGCACCGGATTCACATAGCCTCCATTGGACAGTATTTTCCCACGTTATGCATGCCCACATGTATTAGTTAGAACGTTCTATTCAGTTCATGAGACTCCGTCACATTTTGATCCTTCCCGGAGTCCATAAATCCTGTCAGTGGTGTATCTATTCACGAGTAGTCAGCTACACTTCACCCTCTGATAAATTAAAGTTTATTGATCTACTGGAGCATCTTGTATTTCTGCTCTGTCCAGGGGTTCAATGTTGGGTTGGTTCATTTGGTGGCTCCAGCCTTTCCCCAAAACCTCTGTGTTCTGTGGGACTTTTCAAACACTCATAAGGATGAACAGAGTTATCGCGGATAACAGATGCTTCATGGAATTGGAACGAACTCAGAGATTAACTGGATTCGCATACCTATGAAGTTTATTGCGCATAATTGTTAGTGTTTTTCTAGTTAGGTCATTTGATGCTAGGTCACAGTACCGAAGATAATACCTACTACACAACAGTTGGACATAACACATGAGTTTTCAACTTGTCTACGCACGGATCACACGCATTTCTAAAAAAATGCGTGTCCTGCATATCCACGTGGACTACCCGCAAATGTCAAGATGATACAATGAATATACTACTCAGAGAAGATCCACAGTAAAAATGTGGATGCTGGAAGGGTGTTAGCGGGTCAAAGCTTAAAGAGAGATTCGATAAAGCTAAATGCCGATAGATGCTGAAATCAAAATGGTCAAGAGGAACATGTGCGCTGGTCGGTCGGAAGTGTATTCAAAATGAAAACGTACTGCCTTCAGCATCAAGAATTGGCCAGTTCTGTTCTGTGATTTGTAGTCCATTAAAAGAGGAGGTTTGGTGTCTGGAAATTAGGTCACGTTTAATCAAGCAATTTGCTTTATGCACCCTCTGATGCATAAATATTTAGCCGTCGAATGGCACCAGCCAAGTCAAGGAAGCATGACTTTCAGCCCATAAATAGTTTGATCAGGCACGTTGAAGAATCTCGCAAAATAGAGTACAACAGATCATTTGTACGCTATTACGCGGGCAAATAAGTGTTTGTAATTAGACCTAGTAGAAGAATTGGAAAAGCTTTTGACGAGATCGCAAAGAACTGGATGTCCAATGTCTGATACTAACTTTCCTGACCTTTAGTTGCACGGGGTTGGATTGTGGCTTTACGAAGTACAGTGAGAATGATGTTCGTACTGTACGCGGCTGAATTTGGAAATATACTAGAGAGATCTGAAGATGAGTTTGAAGTCCTTTATAAGTAGGCTGAGAAAAATGACAGGGATTCCGTGAAGTCACTATGGTCGGACATGTGTGTGTGTGTGTGTGTGTGTTTGTGTGTGTGTGTGTGTGTGTGTGCAAATTACTTACTTAAACAAAGCGGGACAACGAAGAGTTTTAAGACCTAATGAACAAAAATTGAGCTTCTGAACCTTTGCAAAATGGTGGCACTTTCCGGAAGTAGTTCGAATTGTGTTCTTTCAACATCTACACACACACACACACACAAGCAGTAGACTCTACCATGTTGGTGCACTTTGCACCCTTTAAAGGTGGTAACGACTCGCACACGTCTGAGATACTTCGCTAGAGAATGAGAAGCTCAGACTCGTCGGGGGTAGGATACAGGAAACAAAACTTCGTCGGCATACTTGATAAGCATGGAATAACATAGTAGAATTTCTCTGAACCCACCTTAAGAACGACTAGGACACAAAAGTGAAATTACAACAAACAGAGTGAGATTATATCTGATTCACCGAAGCTAACCACCAGAAGATTCGAATCGATCAGTTTGTGGCTTGGGCGAACACGCCGACTAAACAACGCCATTCAACCGAAACCTAACTGTCTTAGTTAAGTAGGACTCTACCTTACTCGAACTGGCTTATGGGAGAACAAAGCGTCAGTCATCTAGCACGGATCACAAACGCTTACGCGTTTGTGTGTACCCGGGTATTTGTGTGCACATCCTACGTATTGCAGGCAGACAGTGACAACCTATCACTGAAGCATGATTAAGTAGTCAAACTGAGTAGGTTCTTCATAGTGACTTCATGAAACTGAAGCCTTTATTGGGAAACTAGTCGCTACGCGGTTGACAAATCCGTACCGGTTCACAGTGAGCCACTGATAGAAACAGTATCATATAAACCGCGGTGGCGGAGTGGTCACTGTGGTGAACCTCCGTCCTGGAGGTTCCGGATTGGAATCCTGCAGCCTCCGGTCACTTCGCTATTTGAACCGATGAAAGCCAGCCCCGAGTACCTGGAGGGCCCAACTGTTAGAGTCCAAACTGGGACAGGGTGTATTTTTGCCCTTTTCTACTACATACTTAGACATGATTGCAGAGGAGGGAGTAAAACCATAGGTTCAAAGGTCCATTGTACTACCAGGTACAGCCGACAACCAGACCTTCAGATCTGTGGAGCAGAACCACATAAGGTCCTAATAGTTCAAGAATGGTAATGAGGCGGACTACAGAGGATCACTGTCTATCATCAAAGTTACCGTTTCCGGTGGAATTTGAACCTCCGGGGCGGTGATCAAACACTTTAATCCACTCAGCTACCACCGGCCATGATTTATCATGTAGTGTGAATGTTAAGCTCGCAAGTGAAAATCATGAGAGCACTGTAAATCTGTTTCATCCTTGTTAGGAATCATCCGTAATGCATACTCACCAAGACCCCACTAGGACTCGAATCAATGGTGGAAGATTTGGTGAGACGGACGCCTAAATATCAGGACACCAGGACTGGTATACAACGGTTTACCGAATCTATACAGATGCTATCTGTTTCCCTTTTGCTAATTTCTTTAGTTATTACTCCCGGTCATTGTGCACACCTAACCAGCCTGATGTGACGGAAACTAGTCCCATTGGTACGGTGCAAAAGATAAAGAACTGATATTAGTGTTTTAAAATCACAAACAGCTCAGGGTGCATCGATTTTTCGATACATTCCGAACCTCGCTCGGTCCTAATGTATTCCATAAACAATTCACTCAGCTCGAATTGGTCCCATAAAGAAAAGTTAGCTGGATTTAAAAACTTGCTTACCCCCCCCCCGCTCTAGCTAATTGCTGAGCCAATCATGTACGGTTTCCACCCCCTGCTTTCCATTGCCCCGGGACTTCTGGGACTATGGTTCCATTCAACCCGAAAATCATGGCCTATCCACGAGGGGAAATTTATTCGGTGCCAAATGAAATTACATACCATACAATTAATGACCAATACAAGCCAGCTAGACACATTTGAGTGAAGAAAAAAAAACAACAGACAAATAACGTGACCAAAGCGAATAGTTCTCCCCTCTGTTGTATGAATGATTTGACCACCTGCTCGTTGCCTTGTATGTTTTTACTCGGCATGCGTCATCCGAGTCATTTTCCGCAGAACCGCGAATCCGGGACAAAGCTTGTGTGGAAGGAGCCCAAGTCTAAGGGCAGACTAACAAAGCATGACCATCGAATCTATCAACGGGACCCAAGGAGCGGCCACCACCCATTTTCAAGGCAAATGGCACATGTGTACAACCACATACATGTAGTAGGCTGTGCCGTATTATCCCAGATTTACCGCCTGGTCTAGTCAGTCACGTGACAGATGTGAGTTGGTCAACCTGACTCATAGGTCAGACAGTGGAACGAATGAATTGTGCAAGGTGGGTTTGAAGCCCAATCAGACAGGGTGATGTTGGTACCTCACGTATGATAAATGGGAGGGCAAGTTGGCACTGGGCCACGGAATGCGTGCTGGTGGGCGACGGACTGGAGATATCACTTGGTTTAAAGGTTCCGGTATAATACAGACGGGTAGAAAAGGCATGGAATTAACAATATTATTTCGAGAAAAAATATACTAGTCGGTAGCCGTTCACCCGGACATTATGGACTTTTCATTCGGTGTTGAACCATAAGCCTGAGAAAAATTACTGGAATTTCATTCCCTTTTTTGCTTTGTTTCTGCCCTTAAAGATCCTTCTCGCAAAGATAACCAAACGTGAATTACCGACTCTAATTCGATTCCAGCCCTTCGTCTCACTTTCCTGTTGTATACTTCCCAGTAGAAGAGTTTATTTATTGTAAAATACTGAAGCCTTACATTCGAAGACTGTGTGCTGTCGGAATGGTTGACAAGGTGTTAAATCACGTAGAAAAGTGAGTTGATTTCACGAATTGTGACCATAGGATGATCTGTCACTTTCTATTCGCCATCAGTGGGACCTAAAAGCACCTGTGTGTATGGGGGATTCAACTTGCCTGTTAAAATTTGTCAATAATGTGAATCCATCCACAACTTCTTGGCTTCGAAGCATGAGTTTTGAATTGAATTGTTCACTTCTATTCGTTTGGTGGACACCGGGGTCGTGATTAGTCAAATTAAAAGTTCACGGTGAACAGTGTTACTCACTGAATTTACTTCTACTAATCAAAAGTATGAACCCATCTATGAGATGTTCCGGACCCGGGCTCTGATCGTATAGGCAGCACCCACCCTGGCAGAGCGCATGAATTATTTGTCAGGGTATGGTGCAACACGCTATATATATATATATATATATATATATATATATATGATGATGATGATGATGATGATGATGATGATGATGATGATGATGATGATGATGATGATGATGATGATGATGATGACCTATCGAACTTTAGAAATCTTCACTTGAAGTCTCAGGGTCTTTGCTGCCGGTCATTATTGATTACGAGAGAATGCTTTGTTAAAATAGTCATCGTTTCATTCAACCCAACCTTTTTCTCTTCTCGCTTACATGAAGCTTCTAAAGGAAACTGGAAATATGTCAAAGTGGAGAACCCCTAGCGACTGCCTGTTAAGTCTGCGTAGGGCTCGGCTGAGAAGACATCATTCAAATAATCTATCACTTTGTTTGTACAAGGTAGCATCCACTTACAATGCAATGGAAAATATATTTAGTAATTGTTCTTTCTAAGTAGACTTTTTCACATCAGTTCACTTTTAATTCTGTTTGCCCAGGACTTCGTGAGATCCCATAGTCAGTCGTGTTTCCAAATAGTTATGTGGTTAGCGCTTTCCTTAGCTCCTAACACTGCAAATTTTTTCTTCAGATAAACTAGAGTTTGATGCAATCTCCATTCTGGGAGATTTAATGAGGAAAACTAGCTGACGACTTCCGAGCTCCAAGACACTTCGGGGCAAAATGTACTGCCCCACTCCAAGGAACAGTTTTAAACTGCACTCCTGGATCCGCTCATCGGGTCCCATCGACAACCTCCCCGGACTTTCTCGTTGGGTTCCTCGGCCACAACATCTGGGACGATATCTCGTTCTTCGATAATACGGTAGCCTCCTTTGCAGTTCTCTGAAATTTCCAAGAAGCATCGGCCCCGGAGACCGATATGCCCGTGACCAGATTGAGGTACTTTGACTGCAGCATGCCCATGACATGACTGGAACTTGCAGCAAACTTTGCTCAACTGATTTATTTCAATTTCATCACTTATTTTTCTGCTGTCATTTTCCTTCTCATTCAACTTCCGGCTGGAAAGGTTTGTACGGCATGCTCCTCATTTTCTGATAAGTCATGCTGAATTCTGTGCTGTCTCTGCTAGTTGTTAGAATTTCATGTGTGCATCAGCAGTGTGAGTGGGTTATCCTTGTAGAAGAGTTTACTGAAGAATCACGCCCGAGATTTGCTGATAGGTCCTCGCGTACTAGTCACGTCTAACATCGAGGACGATGACACTACGATCGCTCGTTGAAATGTTGAAGGTTAGTTGCCACCAACAGGCAAGGCACTATCGGTGAATACAAGTTGTAATTTCCTAGTGGGCTCTTCTAAGAGAAGCATCTACTTACTCTTAGGATACGTAACTGAGTTAATGGTAATCTCATTATGGCTAAAGACAGCTGATGATCCATTGGCCACCAATTAATTACAGACTTCACGTTTGTAGAATGTCGTGAAGTGAAATAGCCATGGTGGAGCTCTGGGTGTTACAACTGGACATGGATGAGACGGATTGCATCACGTTTTACATGATCAAGATACAGCAATGAGGAGGACGATTACAACATTCAAGTGTGGGACAGATTTGATTCCTGTATAGAATCGGAACTGAAGCGAGTGTACTTAAATTTCTGGTCCGTATAACTTGAGTACGTAACGCGTATTGATGACTAATGGAGTGGATATTTGTTTATGTGTAGTTGCTGTGTGGCTTTTGTGTATCATTAGAATAGTGGTTGAGTGGTGGCAATAAGCGTATTGTAACCAAGACTCTCGTGAAGTTCTTTTGCTGTCTGCTCATCACATTGCCTGTCTCTCTCTATTACTTTCAAATGTCAGTGAAATACCATCGAACACTCATGAACCTGTGTCTGAGCACCAATGAGAGACTTTGGACATATCACCCCCTCCCCCGAGCGCTTGAGACGCGTGAGTAGGATGATAAGATACTTTTTTGCCGAACTGAAGTTTCTGCCTGGTCTCCGTCTTCTTGCTGTGACTGTGAGCTGTCAGTGAACGGTGTGTTGGACACAGGGTCGGTACTTGTTTATCAATTGCTAATAGAACTTTCCTCGGACCCATTTTAGACCGATCATCCCCGCGACTATTCGCCCAGACCCACGTTGTCCGCTACCGGGGCGCATTGCTCGATATTCACTTGGGTTATACCCGTCCGATTAACTGTGGCGCGGTAGATAAGCTGGTAGAGCAACAGCCCGGTAGGCGGGCCGTCGCCGGTTTCATTCCGGCTCGCGGTGTGAATTTCCCAATGCGGAAATCTCATGTGGATTTTCCACTACCTATTTTTGTGTATTTGTTGAGTTTGGTGGCGGAAGGATCTATTTTTTCCTCACTGTTACGGTTCTAGGATAACAAATTTCCACAAGTCCGTGTCTATGGATATTGGTTTTAACGGGGAATCTGCGCGCCAATCTCGACAAGAACAATGCTGCTGGTTGGGCAGAAGCAAAAAGAATGCACAATACATCTTGGGAATTTTCGGCCATTGTATCACTTTGCCCTGCGAATCATCAGTCACGTGGATTGCTGATTTGATTCGCCTTTCATCAATCTGCTTGTTTCTTTCAATTAAGCAAAATGTAGAGATCTTTTCAATTTATTTCAACCCTGATGTACTTAGGACAGTTAAAGAACACAATTACATTTCCTAATGCTGAACTAGGCACTTAGAATGACCTAGAACAGTGCAACATGGCCAAGAAACACTGCTAATAATGACGGGAAAGCGTTTTACAACTGTGCATCGATGGTATCGTCTAGACTGATGACGAAATTTCTGCGTCATGAACAGATAAACTGAACGGTCAGGAGCACACGAAACACTTGGCATTATGGAAACCAACCGTCCGTTTCTAAGAATTGGGAGCAATGTTTTTATCTCGTAGGTCAGGTTTAACAGGCTAGTGTGGAATTGTTCCCCGAGTTCACGTTATCCGCACTAGTGGGGTGTGATGAGTTCACATCGACTGACGATCATCTACAGACGTTCCTTGATTGTCACCAATCGAACGGTCATATAAAACCATAACGGACACCAAGGGCTATCCACTCCACTATCTTTTCAAAATGAAGTCATGAGTCGCTGTAGTTTTTTGGTGCTTAAAAATATTTGATCATATCCGTCCAGATTTGGGATGCTTTACAAAGCCTTAAATTTTCTAATGATTGGTGGTTTCGTATCTCCGTAGTTCCGTGTGCATGTAACTCAGTGAAAACCGTGTCCTCACCACGACTGTTCTACACAGTGCAGGCTGTGTTTTGAAGTGAACTCAATGGGTGATTTTTTCATTGATCCATTGAAAACATGCAGCCTGCCCTTGCCAACAGATCGGCCCCATCACTGTGATTCATTTGACATACAAGATCATATGCCCGAAATCGAGGTCAAGACTGGAGTCAACATGGTGACGAGCGGTAGGATAACGGGTCGGTGGCGTTTACCAACAAGTTGAGAAGGGAAACGTGTGAAGCAGCGGTTGGCCGCATCACCAACCAATCAGAAGAAACGGTCCCCAAAACCAGTTGAATCAGTCGGTTTTGTGCCGTTATTTGTCGTGGTCAGCCAGCATCCTGTATAAACGTTGTTCTGTACCAACAAATCAAGATAGTTCGGAATGAGAGTAATCTTTTCTTGGAAATAGAGAGCCAGCTCAGAAAGCAAGGCATTAGGTAGAAGCGATACACGGGCTGAATTTTAGTTCCCTTACACTTAACATGCGCTCGCTATCGCACACACCTATTGGTGATGCAGTAAAAGTTTCAGAAAAGAGTCTTTATCGATCGCAATTTATTGAAGATAGCACTGAAAATTAAAAGTGAATCATACTGAGTGAATAACTGTAATTGTGGGGTTATGCACAAAGTGTAGTTCATGACAAAGGATGTTTGACAAAGGACAACTCTATTTGAAAGGACATTTCTGGAATCTGATTTCAGGAAATATGAGTAGCTTGCAATTTGAACTGACGAATAAACCTCAACGACACTGAGACCCATCCCAGATAGTCTGGTGTTCACTAAGTGTAGTATTCAAATTCGACTCCCGGTTCCAGCCCTAGTTACGTCTCACTCGATATTCGTATGTCAAAGATTCTAAAATAGCTAGTTGAAACAAACTGCTTTGAGTGGATTACATAAAGGCCGCCAAGCTTGGCTCGCGATCCAAACGAACTTCCGTTTTCAATTTAAGCAAAACAGCAGCGATAGCTGCAGTGATTTGATTGTTGATACTGCCAGACGAACCATTCTATGAACATCTCAAATGTCTCACTACTACTCACAAGGTTTTTCGTGACCATAACTGGGATCTGCTTACTACCGGCTGATTGGGGCAGACATGAAACAGTTTCCGGGATCAACGAACGTGTCATGTGGTTAAAGGTTTTAAAAAACCTACCACTGCACGGAAACCGCCAGTTTGAAGAATACTACTGGCTGGAAGGATTTTAATCGGAGATGATTAAAAGATTATTGAAATGAGCATCTCTATACGTGGCATGCTGTGGTGTGCTATACTTCCGTGTCCATGAACGAGAATAGGAGTCGTCCAGTGAGACGTTTTCTGACACAGGTAATTAGATCATCCTAATGCAATCGCATCTCATCGAGTTTGGCCAGTATACTATCTACCGATGGTGACAAAGATCGATTCAGGTGGATAAGTGTATTGTAAGTGCGACCAACAGTATTACATACTCTGCATAGCCTTAATCGGACGCTTGCGTGTATAAAGATCCACCTGTCACTTCTATTCTTTTCCCATTTCTTTGGCAGCGTCAGCTTTTTGTCACCTACAACTCGCCATTTTCATATCAAACACATCTCCAAGACCGTTTAATTAGTCGTTTCAGCATGACTTCACCTCCCCCCCCCCGACTTGCCTCATTCAATCGTGGTGTCGAGCATTCTGAAGTTGAACGATCGCAGTACGATTTACGCGGTCCCGTACTTTCACTCATTGTTTGATAACTGTTAAGGTTTTTGTACTTTCATCTTGCCACACTCGTGTTTACTTTCATAGTGCCGCATACCTGGGCCGAATTCGTCCTCGCTTTTGACTGGATACTCTTTGGTTCTGCGCATAAGCCAACTGGCTCGATAAGGAAGTTAGATTGGGGATACCGATCTTCTCATTTCTAAGGATGCGTGTGTGTGTGTGTGTGTGTGTGTGTGTGATGATTGGGAATTGGACTGGATTAATCGTACTATTCGCAATGAATGCAATATAGCTACTGCCCGAACAACGCGCGATTGAGGACAAAGAACACCGGCTAAGTGGACACTCACCCGAACTCGTATTCTGCTCAGTCGTAATGTACATAAATATGCAGATGCGATAAAACAACATGATGTACTGCCATTAACAATAGCCATATCCACCGCAGCTTGAATGAAGTTCAGGGTTTTTGTAATTACGGCGTTCTTTGTTGTGTAAACGTTCCGATCTTCGGATTGTTTCTGTTGAACTGAGATCATTTACGTCTGGAAAAGACTCAGAAAGATCAGAATTAGTATCAACCGGATCACTATCGGAAGCGGGATGAAAGGCGATCTGATCTACATGTCTTCGATGAGTGGAACCATCACTGTGATCCAAAATCTGACAAAGTCTTTTCCCAAGTTGCTTAATTACAACGCCTGTTGAGGGTCTCAAATCATTCCCCCTGTGGTAAACAACTTCCGAGGACTCATTTAGGAGTAAATTAGTGCGTAGTGTACGACTTTTGAACAGCCTCGCCGGACTACTACCCGTGGTTGAATGGACAAAATTACTAATAATGCATTAGGACATTGTCAACAGTTCTCTCGAGTCCATTGAATCTTCCCGCATTGGTGGATTTGGTAGCACTCTTTAATGTTCACACAAATTTTTTTCCAGTAATGCCATTCAACTGCGGATGAGGTTGAGGAGTTAACACATGATGGCAACCCATGGACTTCAACCAGTGTGTCATCTTCTGAGCAGGGAAATGGCTCCCGTCATCGGTAAACAATGCAAAAGGTACTCCTTCTCAGATAAATGTCCTGCGAAGTGCAGGACGTTTGTAAAATCAGAGCTCAGTGAAGTAGTGAAATAAACCTCCGGCCACTTGGAATAAGAAATGATGATAACGAGGGCGAAGCACTTGTTCAGGAATGGTCCACAATAATCAGCATGAACATGTTGCCAGATCTCGCATGATATGGGCCAAGGAGTCCACTGGGAAAGTTGGGAATGAATGGTATGCCCACAGTCGGTACAACGTTTAGCAAATTAGCATAAATCACTGTCCAGTTCAGGCCACCAACAGGTAAGTCGGGTCAAGGATTTCATCTTCTCAGAACCAAGAGGTCCGGAAAGAAAATCAGTCAGAACCGCTAAACCCAACGTAGGTGGTATAATAATGCAATTACTGAAACACAAAACATCATTACAAGTCACAGAAATACCTTCGCGACGCTTGTAAAACTTCAGGAATTGACGTTTGGTACCCTCTTTCTAATCACGTAAAACCAAGACAGAAAGGCATGATAATAGTTCCTAGTTTCACGAACTAGATCGGATCAATTTAGAGGAAGTGGTTGGATTAACAAAAGATCAGACGGGGTTTCCTCAGAGATGGAGTAACGCGACAAATAGTCCGCATGAGGAGTAGTTTCTGCTTTACGGTGTTGAATATCATAAGAGTATGCTCTAAGAGCAACACTCCACCGTTGAACCATGGCTGCGGATGATTTTGCTAACGAAATGTGTGGATCATAAATGAACTTCGGTGCTTCATGATCAATCACTAATGTGAAGTGTGACCCAAACAAGTATTTGTGTAATCCACTGACTGCCCAAAACACAGACGGAGCTTCATGTTGTGTCCGTGAATATCCACTTTCTACAGGACTAAGTCTGTGTGAAATGCACAGCCCTGGATGACCATCCTGTTCGAGCACAGCTCCGATGCCAGTGGGAGAAGCATCCGTGATGACAAAAGATGGTAACTTGGATGGAAATGCATGTAAGACGGCATTAGTGGAAAGAAAATTGAACAACTGTCTAAGCGTGCTCTCATGTACACATAACCACTTAAATGAGTTTTCAGAACAAAGATCAGACAAGGGTTCTGCTTAAGAAGAAAATTTAGGAATGAATCTAAAGTAATACTGCAGTGAATCCAATAAAGAAACAAGTTCTTCGAGAGAAATAGCTAAGGAAGATGTAGGTAAGACGTAGGTTTGGAGGAAAAACGGTCAGGATCGGGTCGAAAACCATGTTTGTCTACCAGATATCATAAACACGTGAAATAAGTGGTTGAGAAAACGCATTTGTCTGGATTAATAGCAACATTGTGTACACGGAACCGTTCAAGCAACAAACAAAATCGTTCGTCACTAAATTCCTTGGTTGGTGCATGAACAATGATATCGTCTTGATAAGCGACGACATTTTGCAAACCGGAAAAGAGAGAATAAATGGCATTTGGGAAAATTCCGGGTGACACACACTGACCGAAAGATAAAAAGTTATACTGAAATAGTCCAAAAGGTGTATTGATTGTTGTGAACTCACTGGATTTTTCGGCAAGTGGTATTTATAGAAAATGCATCCTTAAGATCCAGCTTGGAATAGAATTTCGGTCTCGTTGTAGAACAACCAGTTTGCTTCGGGAATTTATTCACATTAATACGATAATCTCCACAAATTCCCGAACTTTCCCCCTACATCTTTAATGGGGTTACAGCTGGTGTAGCGCAGGATGGCGTACTCACGGGTGTTAGGATACCTTTCGCGACCAACTGGTCGATTGCCTTTTTCACCGGTTCACACAGTCCCCAGAGGTAATATCCAACTTTCGAGAAATTCTGGCAACCCCGATACCCATTGCGCATTGTGCATGCTATTAATCCCACCTGGTTTTCGGACGGTGGAAAGATCGAATTCATCCGATCGACAAAAAGGAAGCCTCCAAGGCTGAAAGGCCATGTCCGTGGTCTGACCAGCACTGGCAGAGATTCTGTCCCAAATTGAGTGGATAATTTCGACAATTTTTTGTGTGTAGTGGGGATGACATGGTACCAGATTGTTGGGATAGTAAATTTCATAAACCTCCCACCACCACGACAGCTATTACGGCTCCCAACCACTGCATGCTGGAGTATGACAAAATCTGCCGTCACCACATGCAAGTTCAGCTAAGTCAGAAAAGCATGCTATAGAATCGGAACAGTATGCCAGATGTGACCCCATCTTATTTTCCAGCATTCTCGTTACAACGCTGTCACTGGTCCGCCCATCTCTCCCTCACCCACTCCTGTCCCGGAATCGATAAGCCAAATCATCGTTTGTCTTCATGTCAAGCTCGGATGAAACAGAGGCGTAAGCAGATTCCCTTCATGTGGATCAGATAAGTGAGCAGATCATTAGTCCAAAAGTCAGTGCCTTCGTGACGTGACAAAAGATGGGAGAAATCTGATTGCTACAAGCTTGACTCTGGCTTGATTTTCGGACACAAGCTAGACTAAAAAGTAGAGGAGGAATTGCTTTATTTTGTTCACTCTTCAGAATCTAAACACTGACGGATAACTCACATTTTAAAACTGTACGGGAAAACTGCGAGGTCTCTCTTTTAAAGTGAGGAAACTTAGACGATTTCGGACACCACAGTCAGTTGCTTCCAAGTTGCTCTTCCAAAGCGTTCTTCCAAAACTGCAATTTTCCCCTCACTTCTGATTAGGACCTCAAAGCTCTGTGCCGTGACTAGGTAATAATAAATTGCGTGTCATCTATCCCCTCTAATACCTTGTTGACTGAACTCATTGATCAGCATATTGAATCTTGTTTAATTCTACGCCGAACGATATACCAGGAACTCAACCATCCGTTACAAACAGACGTGTTCCTTTGTCACTCCCACTCATCCACAGGTTCAGCGTTCCACCAAATTTCCTTTGAAATAAATCTCTAAAAGCTTTCCCATACCCTATCTTTCTCGGGTTCCAATGAATGAAAAGAGGATAGAAGCTGGATTACCTGCAAAACTCTAACGTGGTTTTCCTTTGCTCTCATATATCGAAACATACTTCCGTTAAAACTTATTTATTTGTGTTCACCTAAATATTTTACCATTTTTGAAATCTAGTTTATGTTCTCTGTTTTATTTTTGCACGCTGTGTCTGAATTATTGGCATTCCACCTGCCTAAGTCTTCCATACAAATACAAATATGAATAATATCCGTCTTATTGGTACAAGTGGTAGTGTGGTGGAGTATGAATACTACTTAGTCAATAAGCAACCAGTTGGTGGTTCAAAAATAATTATAGACAATTACGGAGTGACAATGAACGTGCCTACTTCAGGCAGACCGAGCTCTATAAGCCAAAGCAATGTATCCAAACCACAAGTCTGCGTCCTCCAAACGGATAACGACCGTCCTCGAGTGAACTAGACAACTGGTACGCATATGAGTATGGTTGATATAATTGACTGATGATTTCCGAACGGTTTTGTACTAATAAACAAAACCGTTTACCCGGTTCGTCTTGTGTTTCATAGCAATAGCAGCAGTAGTGATTTTATGGACCTCGAGGCGTACCGGGTGAAAACTTCTGTCGTCAGGTCGCACTCGTTTGGACACCAATATCAATCAACGATAGCAGCAATGCTTATTTGCATAGTACCTATCCAGCCTACTTGAACACCGTTGTTTTCCAGTAGGGATACAATCACATAGATGGCATGCCTTGCTTCACCTCATTGCTTAAGGTCTATCTGAAGTAATCGCGTTCACTGTTGTTCCGTAATTACCCAGAATTGTGTTTTGAGAAATTAACTACTTAATTGTTCAGCGAGTAGCTTTCAAACTGCATTACAGTAGCAGTTGTTTGTAAGCAGTAATCTGACAATTTTATTATTACTGTTACTATTATTATTATTATTATTATTATTATTATTATTATTATCAATATTGTTATTATTGTTATCATTATCATTATCATTATCGGGAGTTGGTGTTGTTGTTCCTGCAACAAAATGATGAGAGTAAGGGTTTGGAGTCGATAAAATATCCCTGATTCATGTAGGAATTAGCCGTCGAAACTTTCAGGAAAAGGATCTTCATCCGGCATGAGCTTTCTGAGGCTTATTCAGTGTGCCGCGGAAGATTGCGTAATTATACACCCACTGGCGTCGTCACCAATGGATATTCATCAACTCCAGAATGCGTACTGTTCGAATCCAAGATTCGGTATCAAGAATTTACGTGTGACAAATTTTCTATTGGTCAGTACTACCACAGCATCACTCACAAGCACACACTTTCCATTATCTTTACTTCAATTATAATTAAACACTGATACTGTATTTCTCGTGTTGCTTGCGGTTGATCACCTCCATACCTCTCTTATTATCACTGTCCCCTGTTATTTTTCCAGTATGGTCCCAGATGCACCACAACCAGCAGATCGTGGTCTTTTACAAACAGGCCTTCAATTTAAGATTCTTCTTTGTGACTTCATTGATTGAATCCTGCCTATGAAATTGTTGGTATAATGTCCTGACGCTTCCCACTAGTTCTAGTGAGAATTTCCTGCCTTCGAATCATATCGATGAGATAGTAGAAAAACGACAATTTATACACAGTGAGTGGTGGTCATAACCAAATCTTGGCCCACACACTTATTGGTTCACCAGTTATTCTCAGCCAGCTCTTGTGAGTGGTCCGTCTGGACACAAGCCCAGTTGGTTTGATCGGTTCAGATGACAGTTGGCATCTGATTGGTGCTTCGGTCTGTTCCGTTCGATCCAATCCTGTCCTCGATTCAAGACAGGACAGAAGACGTGCTGACTTTTGCCCAAACCATTGTGCTGTCTACTGAACGAACCAGGCCGTCTTTTGACATTGTGTCCGTGGACTTCTCACAGGATGATGCATGATCTCTGTGAAAACTCACTAAGCTCTGCAAACATACAATCGATATCCACACGAGACGGCCGAACGCTTCAAAATTGTTCATCCACGATGAAGGTACGGGAAGGAGAAAAAGACACACACACACATGTGTGTGCAGTTTAAAGTCAATAATCCATCTTATATATAGTTGTCCTACAGTATGAACTACGATGTTCAGACATTACCATTGTATATGAAAAAAGCACCCACAAGAAACTAAAAGTCGATACAGATTTTGTCTGTTTAGTGGAACTCAAGGGCTCTTGCTTATCATTAACGGATAAGGGGCATTGGATCTGGGTCAAATCCGGATCGGTAGATCGAAATCAAGCAACCAGATTTTGTGCTTCCATAATGGAGAATCCACTCGTATTTTTCATATCCAAAGGTTCAACGCCACGAGTCAGGATTGGACGTCCGACGTTCCGCTTTATCGGGGCAGATTCTCTGCCAGCTAAGCTATCGCGGTACGGCCAGTTGGGTAAGAATAACGCAAGTAAATATTCAATGATGAGCCAAATATGTTTTTAATCCACACAGATATGCCCAGATATACTTCGTCTACCACTACTTCTCAAGTTCACACACACACACACACACACACATACACACACTATATATATATATATATATATATATATATATATATATATATATATATATATATATATATATAAACACAAGCTCAAAGAGAAGGATATTTTAAAAGCTCTGGTTATAGAACAAGTTTTCGTGATCTTACCTTCAGCCAACGGTGATAATGAATAACTTCACAAATCAGCTAGCCTAGAATGAATTTGCCAAGTTATTCACTGTTCATTCTATTCGGCTTGTTCAATATTGTTGTGACTTCATACGCGAATGGTTGCTCAGATTGTCCGGGGTGTCCGAAGTCATTTTTACTACCCATTCCGTCCGTGTTCCACCCTGCTTTCCCCGCCCCTCCCCCCCCCCCCCCCGCCCTACAAACTCAGTACGAATCCACCCTTGTCTGCTACTCCGCTGCAAGTTTTCGTTCGGTCTGCATGCCAGAAGACTAATTCTGTGTATCATCAACATCACAGAACCAGCATTCCTTTTACCTTTTTGTAACCATGGTGACTGTCCGGTTCGCGTTTCCTGACGGAACACAGTTGACTTTGCCATCCCCCGCTCGTCCATGGTCCACTCAGCGAATACGCGTCGTCTTGGTCGGTGATCTTATCACGACCCTGAGGCTGAATGATGCTGGTGCATGTCCACGTCTACGTCCACACCGAGGTACCCTGCACTATCGGCCGCGGTAGGTTCAAAGTGCAGTTAGCAAGTGCGTTGTGAGTGTGTATGTGCGTGACTTCTAGCCGTTGATGTGCCAACTGAAAGCGACAGATAAGAGTGAGAAGGGCTTAGGTTCAGAGGTAAGAACATGGCAACTGTGTCTCGTGAAAGCTAACCAAGCCGATGAACTCTGTCACGTGGCTGATGACGTCACGCCCATGTCTAACACATGGGGGCTTAGGTCACCGGTAAAAGTGTTTCGTTGGCCGATTTCTTTGTTGCTTTTTACAGAATGATATCACTCATTGCTACAGAGGTCAACAGACGTTTCAGTGACGGCGTGACACTAGAACCACAAAGCCGCAGCAATCAAAATGGCCAATATTTGGGCACTGTAGACCGGGCATTTTTAACGTGATCCGCCCACTCCCGGAAGGGCGACAAAATATTTCGATTTAGATGAAGAATTGCTCACTTGTATTGCGTGCGTCGAGCGACAGGATGAGTGAAGTGGACGGAAGATGACAATCGTATTCATCACCGGATAGAAAATCATCATAACAGTAACGTTGAAATTCACTAGAATTCGCTAGAATTCATCCAACCCTACACTGAGTGTCATCTCCTCCCCCCCTCGAGACAAACGTTTTACCTAACCTACACACATCCCCACCACTTCGTAAACAGCAAAAATAAAAAACCTTTTGGATTGTTGTTCCTCTCGGTAACGAACAAACGGCGGAAAATTAGATAAATTCGCCATTTCTTTCACGCCATCAACTCAAAAGCAACGATTAATGTAAACCCAAAGTAGAGAAATTAAAGATAGTTGCGTACACGGAAGCTGATACCCTACTTTTAAAGGTGCACTTTATCAGTCAAGTCGTCAGTCAGTTATACGCTTTATACACCCGAAGATGGATATTCAGCAGCTACATTTTTCGGTTATGAATATTTTGGTCTGTAGGGATTCATCAAAATGTGGTAAATATTGACACTAAACGAATTACGAGATCACCAGTCATCCCGTACCCCACCACGTACATCATTTCCTCCACCAAAGTGCAGTACTGAGAACGCAAAATAATTTCTTTCTGAAAATAAGTTCATTAGAACAACAAAATCGAGGTTAATATGGAGCATTTGTAAAGACTGAACCTTTAGAGTCTCCATGGTTTCCCTACGGTAAAAGGTTATAACGAATGAATGTATGTAATGTCAGTGGCTACTATGTATTCAATGTTTTATGACACGTGAAGTATAGATTTTCTGAACCCGGTGAATTTCGCGTTGTTCAGGGGTTGCTGCTAAAAGCCAAGCCCTCGACATGGTTGATCGTAGTTGTATTCAGTCCATGTGAATTGGGGTAATGAATCCTATCACCTCGAAGTCATTGAAATGAATTTTTTCACGAATTTCTTGCCACAAGTCAAGTTTTCATGAGCCACATAAGTTCAGCCATAAATCATACAAATTCAATCGATAGCTATTTGAACTCAGCTTTGTTGGGCTTTCACCACCGGCTTGAAATCGGTTGGCGGTTGACACAGCTGACCGATTTTTGCAATGTCTAGCGGGATATTTTAGAGTGTTCCCCAAGCACATATTAGTCTGACATCATGCGAAAGCGAGTTCTCAATTATGGAAAGTTTCCAAGCGGTGTCTGACACAGAAGCACGTGTCAGATGGGTAAGCTGAATGTTCTCATTCACATCTTTACAAATTGGTAGAATTCTCCGGTTTTCAATAAGACTTGCACTAATGTAGTAAAGCACAGATGAGAATAAGAAGTCTGAGCAGGACAGTCGGCGGTCGGAAGTGAACACGAGATCAATTCGGTGTTGGTACTTGATAGACAGATACCGGACCATTAGTCGCCCGTTCAACGCCTCAGCAGAAACACACTACGCTGCAGCAAGATCATCTTCCCAGAAATTTTCATCTAACAGACTAGGAACATCTACCTTACGAATCCAATGAATCACGTGTTGTTCAGTGTGTCGTGTGTAATACTCGGCCATACAGGTTAACCAGAATTTTACGCAGCCCATTTCAAGCGACGCAAAGAGTTTCGCCACCTCGAGCTCATGGTTTTAAGGTAGTTTAGTGACTTCTTATCTAGAGTCACGTTTTTTTTGAGTCTTTGAAACTTCTTCATATATCAGATAGACCCAGTTGATAGCAAAAGAGGTCTATGATGCTATTTAACTCTCTTCCCGAATTCAGTATGTAACCATCTTTTTGGGTTGATACCATAATTGCAAGAATGATACTTTGCAGAATTCCTCGCGCTCTCTTACTATCATCGAGAAGAAAAGGGCATATAAAGTACCATGTTTCTAAGAGTTTTCTGTCGGCATCCAGTAGAACCATCATCAATAGCCACTTTGCTGTTAAGCATTTAGTTGACATAGTACATATATTATGTAAAGTATGGCGTATAGTATACAGTACATATATTCTCCAAGAGTATTTGCATTGCGTTCACTTCTATCCATGAAACACAGATATGGTCGTCAATTTAGGTTTTAAAAAAGATTTCTGCAAGATGTGCTTCGATTCACCAGTTTTGAAAACTACCTATGGTGAAGTTACGATTCATTAGTCTCGTTAAAGATTCCTAATGAGCATTTTACTTAATTT
>CANUEZ040000047.1:52512500-52660000 GCA_948099385.1 Fasciola hepatica
CAATAAATGAGATGGTTCAAAGGCGGAAGAGTCTTTACTAGAGTTAGTGGGACGGAGCAAAACATTATTATTATTATGTTATTCAGTATTCAGATGATGATTTGCATTCGCAAGTCAAATTTGATCAACCCACGGCCATTATCGATAACCTTCTATGTCAACTGAAATGTCCCTATGAACGCAGGACCAATTTCTCTAACCGAATGGCTTTTCCTTTAAGGAATGGTTTACTTTTATCAGCTGTATATAGGCGACGCATGTCTTGGTGGAGACACTATTTTGCTCACCATCCGGTAGGGTTGACATAAAAAACTTATACCCATGACATTTCTCTGTAGCACCAAGGTTTGAATGGGAGTGGGACTTTTTGTGTCATCTATAGAACATTAGTCAAATCACCAATGTTCCGGTAGCAGTTGTTATCTGAAAGTCTCGTCTACATTGCTCCCTGTGCGCATCCACGCACAGCGCGATTGCCGTATGTATTTTAACTGCCATCAGTGAACAAGGAGATTTAAGAACTAGTGTCGTATTTTTCGTCGTAGAAGAAATATGGGACACCACTGCCATCGTGAGATTCCAAATCACGCTTTGATCCACTCCAAGTTTAGTGCGATGTGCGCTCCACCATCTGAGCTAAAAGGTTACAACATACTTTGCAGCAGACCAAATTACTTTAGCCTATGTGAACTTGTAATGTGACTGCCATTCAGCAAGACTTCCTTGTGTATTCCCTGGTGTACATCAGTTGAACGTACGGCTTTTATCAGCCTGAGCCACCTGTGGCGTTGGCGTGACATCCGATTGTCTGTCACTGGTAGAATACACACTACCGTAGTTAGGTTACGGCTCAGAAACACAGCCTCTATGGACAGACGATACGCGAGGTCTGTTGGTGTTTGACCGTCGATGTGTTCGTAGTAATACTCGAATATGGTGGTAAAACCATATCAGCAATATTTATGTTGGACGTAGGTTGCTGGGATCATATGGTCAATCTTTTGAATAATCCCTGTATCTGGACTGCGTAAGATGATTGGAACATATTACACATGCCCATCAATAGACTCCCATATTGCACGTTGTTCTCCAAAGCAGTTAGAAGTTGTAGGGTAGGTCTGTGAGGGAATGGGCTTAGCACAATGTCGACAGACGGCCTGGTTCAGTGACGCAGACAGCACGTGATCGGCTGACCTAAATAGCCGACAACAGTGGAGCCAGTCAAGCGATGAATGGACCAATCATCAATTACCACTTCTCTGAACCGACCAGAGCCGAATCAAACAATCCCGATGCAACCTTGCAAACCAGCCAGACGGGCCTTTTAGCCCTCCCAGTAGACCAATAAGCTTTTGTGCATGGCTTTAGTTATGATCAGCACATATACTATATGAAATATACATTTTATACCAATAAGTGCAACTGATTCGAAGGCAGAAATGTTTCCTCGCCAGATTGGCTGGGACGAATCCAGACAACGTCAAGGGGGGTTATCCATGACCTGGCAAAAAAGTGAAATCCTTAACTAGCAGTCTTGGCCATGTAGGACGTGTTAGGTTTCCGGGTTGGGTTTCATGAAATCTACTCTCCGGAAAGTTGGAGACGGTATGTGAAATAGTTAGGTGCTGTGATCATTTGCATAGCTGTGTTCAATTTCTTTCTCCGTTAGAAGGTTTTTTTTATAACTCTGTTATTTGCTCACTCCTTATACTTCCATTCATTTTGCTCTCGACTAGAAAACATTCCGAGTTAGCAACCGAAACCGGAACAGATAAGAGCGAGGTTACTGGTTGGAAGTAATTCCGATTTCGGAATTTGGTCTCACAGACTTAACTTTGAAAATTTGATTCAGTACAAAGGTTTTCTGATTTATCGAACTAAATATTTTACTATCATTGGCAGGTGAAGCAGTTTCTGATTTTTGTCTAGTAAGTACAGCATGACTGGGGCTTCTTATGGGTGCAGTCGTCAGACTTACGGGAAAGCCACGACCGTTATTGTCTACACCTGAATGAGCTCATCAATTCTAGTCCGATTTCCAGCTTTTACGGTAGCACCACCGGGACCGTTGTTTTGGTCTTCGAACTCTCATTGCAACATCTGAAAATGAGGCGAATTCTCAGAAACCGTAAAATGGTAATGCGACGATTCTGTGCCATAGTCACACGCTAAGCTATGTATATCCTTCCGGCCAATCAGATTATGCTTTGTCCGATATACACGCCTACCATTACCCGTGCATCGGTATGCACAACCAACTACAGCACCGCCTATGTCTGTGGTTCATGCCCACAGTCCGACTACTTCAACACGTGTGTGTCTCGTTACAGAGAGGGTTGTGGCGGACACGTATATAAACGTCCTGGTTCGGTGGTTAGACAGCGGGGCCTTCACCTGTCCAGAATCAAGGACAAGGCTGGACTCCGCGAAGCAAGTCGATGATTCGACAGGCAGATGAAACATCACCGCTGGTCTAGAATCAGGGGCAAGGTTGGGGCTGGCGGAACCCCGTTGATGAACCAATCATTGGCTAAAAGTTGTCTGAACCGACCGGAACCGAATCAGCCAATTAGGTTGCAAACAGACCAGCCAACCAAAACAGCCACTCGTCAATAACGACTGAGCCAATGAGGTTGCATGCAATGATTTGGTTTTGGTTACAGCACATCTCATATAAACGACTTATTTTGTACGAATAAACCGGGATAATCAGAAAGCAGAAATGTCTTATTACTAGAGCTAGTGGGATGGATAACAACAGTTATCTATACAACGAAATACTTGACTGCAGTTAGTGCAGTCGTGTGAATCAACGACTCTGCTTTTGATCTGACTGTGACATGCATGAGCCCGCCTGTTTAATTATTCTCCGTACTTTGCACAGCTACTATTCATTACATTCGATTAGTGGTTCCAACATGTTCTGATTTCATTACGGATAAAAGGAATGTGAAAACTAGCATAGCCGCACGAAGACATTGTCATTTGAGTCTGCAAAACAACACTTTCGAAGTTGACGAATTGATTATACATTTACAATTATGACTCATGATAGAGCAGCCAGCTTTTCTGCCTAGTACTGAGGAATATATAGATTTGTATCCCCTAATGAAAACTCAGCATTTTCAGAATCGTCAAATGAGCTGCCATCCTGGAAAATGAAAAAACTTTTACTATCGGCGGTGGTTAAAATGGTCATCATAGTGGCCCTTAAACCTTTACGGCCCAGGTTCGATTCGGGCCACCATTGTAGGTCACTTACCCATTTGGCAGTTTTTGATTGGATGCTGTCCCCTTCTGAGAATATTGTAACTTGTCATACAGGAAATAAGAGAGTGTAAATTAATTCATATTTATACTACAGCATATTCTCCAACTCTCTTTACAAGCGACTGAGCTTGTCAAATTCAATTCATTGACCCGCAGAATGATTTTACCGTCGTGCTTAAGATCTTCATACTGTAGCTGAATAAGTAAGACATCTCGTAAAATAAAGAAACCACTTGAAAGCGAAACAGCAAAGTAGGCTGATTGCAGAAAGTTGGTGGAAGTATGAAGCTTGATATTATCAACAATATGAGAAGTATAGATACAATGGCTTGAATGTAGTCAACACCTCGGAGACCACAACTTCCATTCACGAACGAAAGTTCCAGATGGTGTCCTACACGTGCCTAGCAAAACCGTTTACGTCATCTGTACCGGTCTTTTGTGGTTTTCAAGCCCATCGGCTAGTGCCCCATCATCAGTATACTCGTCTGCACCATCAGCCTCATGTTGTACATGTGAAAAATTAAATCTCTCGAAGATTTTTCCGACGAAGCATTGTGCCCCCATTGGAAACACCTATGGAGGCCGAAGACACTCCACTCCTCGTACCTACCACTCCACGTTCATTTCGATGAGCAATAACACCATCTTTCTTATCAGCTTCTGATCGCTTAGCTAGGAGTTTAGGTAGCAAACGTTTAACCGTCGGTCGAAATAAAAGCATCGGGGCGCACTTGAAGATTCACACCCTCTTTTGTATGGATAAGAATCCCGCTCTTGAATTTGACACGGACCTTTCCGATGATCTTGAGCTTGAAAGTTTACTGATTACGGAAACTTGGCCCCTTGATCCTAATGCTTTAGTTTCTATTTTTAGAAGCTAATATCATCGCTAAGAGTCACATACCTACCGTCGAAATGAGGATTATGAAGTCCATCACGGCAGAAGAGATAATTCTGGAAAATATCCGTTAGACAGCCGAATAAGTTAAACAGAAGTGACGACACACATTGCAACGATATACACGTCTAAAAACCTGAGCGAATACGCTTCAAATATCCAATAAGACTTATAGCGAAATGACGAATGTGAAATTCGAAGTTTTACATTCATTCATTCTTGATATGAATGTTGTCTGCAACCCCATACCATAGCGTCTCGTCTTTGAGTGAGAAAATACAAATACTTATCGAACAGTATTCGCAGAAACTATGTTTAAATTAAAAAAATAAACTGATGAGACTCATTATGGACGAAGAAACAACGTTTCTCGAAACTTTACTGAGTGATCTAATTTGCATTAAAGAGAGAAAATATGATCAGATTAGCCAGAAGATTGAGGTAACCGGAAATAAGCTTGTTCACTATCGGGTATTTCTCTGAATGCGATTTCTTAAAATGTCAAAGGCACTCTAACAGCCTATGTCCGATTTTGAGTAGTATTAGACAAAACTGGAAATTCCCACCGGCCAGATCGTCTCCCTCGGTAACTGCTTCTGCCATTGTGGAGGCCGATTTATGCTATGTTCAAAAAGATACCAAATCTTTAACTTTGACGGTGTGTTTCGACAGCAAAGTGCCCTGAAGACAGGTCCATTGTCGGAGTGGGAGCAAAATTTTCTCTAATACTGATCCCACAAGTGTCTATTCACAAATCGTTCTAGATAAAATGTCAGAGAAGTGAACAACTGTCGATGTAGAGAGGGAACCTTTGCAACTTTGTGTTTCATCCGCGAGGTCAATTATAGCCTATTCTCTGCGATGGCGCTATGGTCATTTTAGTTTTTTTTTTTTTTTGGGGGGGGGGGGTGGTATTCCTGTTCCTCGCACTCATGTGCAAACTTCAAATGATAAATATTTCAAACACAGAACTAATCACCATGGTGGCGGATGCAACTCTGATTGGGTTTGTGCTATCCTCGAACATGGCGGATATTTGCTAGTGGATGAATAGTTTAACCGTGTTTCGGACAGTAGAAAATTGCATGAAATTTTATTTTTGCTCACGTTTTATGACACCGATGCATCAATAGTCCCCTTGATATACGTATAGTCCAATGAAGTCCCTGATATAGCTTACGGCTTCTATACTGCATAGGCGGTCCGTTGCCAACAGATGAAGTCAGGAAGCCGTGCTCAGCAATCACGACTTTCTCTGTCGGTATACAAATGAAAAACGAGAACACACACACACACACACACACACACACACACACACACACGCAAGCCAAAACAACTACCCACATGAACGCATACATATGAAGTTGGGACGGTAACAAAATCTTCGTGGTAAACATATTTTGTTTTTTGATGATACCATGGCAATAAGGTCACGAAAAGTCTAAATTCAATGAAAATATCAATTTTCAACACAATTTTGCGGGTGCATTAGTTTTCCCTTTTTTATCGGTTGCTATGGTTCAGTTTTGCAAATACTAAGCTCAAACGGAGCGAGTCGGAACAGACTAAGAGAAAGCTAAATCTATGGGGAGCGTGTTACACTCCATGTGATGGGAACAACCACATCACATGAAAGCATCGAATGATTGTCCACACACACACACACACACACGCACGCACACACACACACACACACACACACAGAGAGAGAGAGAGAGAGAGAGAGAGAGAGATGAGTCGAGTAGCTAATAGGCCCGTGCGCCCCGGGTGCTTGAATAACTGCTGCCATCCTATCTGTTGACTCGAAGCATCCTAAGTATGAAAAAAAATCACAAAATATTGGTCTTGATCGTAAACTGACTGTGGCTCATTATTAGCCGACGTATTAGCGCATCTTTTTGTCGAACAAACATCCGATTGGGTCGCTTGATTATTTTCCATATCTCTGTCTTGTTTGAGTGCCAATTGTTCAATATAGCGGTGGCATGATCGGTGTCCTGAAAATATCGAAAATTCAAACGTGCGAGTTCTAAGGATGCCCGTACTGCGTGCTTAATATATACACTATGTATATATATATGTCCACTAGAATCTAATTTGAATCATCTGGAATGTGAATGGATACTCTTCATTGAAGAGCCCACAAATGAATCACAGCTGTGATTTCTCTTAGTTATTCGTGTCTGGGTCACTGCTAACCCAACGAACAACGAGGCTGCATGTGCAAGCGCTCATATTGATAGTAAGTAGTATGTAAACGTGTGGACAAAATTTCAAAAATCTGTATATATATATATATATATATATATATATATATATATATATATATGTATATATATATATATTAGTCTCGTGTAGCATTTCATGGGTAATTGTTAACCTATCAAAGATTCTTACGTTCGGTACTTCACAGATTTTTGAGATAAAACCTTTCTTCACTCAACTATTCAGAAACAGTGTTTTTCACAGTTCGAAATTCCTCCCGTCCTACAGCTTGTATTTTTAAACTTCGAACGGTTTATTCCCACAGTCCCGATTGTCGTCTCATGCATTTCCTTACACTGATTCTATCGAAACTTTCCCCACTCTAAAAGAGAAGTTTCTGCAGCATTATCAGAAATACCAGTTGCTAACTTTATCAGTAGCAGTTGTTTTGATGCGTTTGACTATTTGATTGATAGATTATTATCTGATGCACACCCAAATTTTCCAAAACTGCCTCCTACTCTTTTACTCGTTCGAAATTCAGAACTCTCCCCTGACACATTTATACTTACAAAGCAATGTGTCAGATTGTCCCTTGTACTTGGGGACCGGGACCAGGCCATGAATGACCAAAATGCTCAATTTCATCACTAGTCAAAATGCAATTTACTGCTCATTATCTTTTTCCAGTTTATTATTATTATCCATGTTCCAACAAGCCTTTTCTATTCACATTCTTAGCATGAATATTGAGAAAGACAAAGCCTACGGAAGCAGTGCGTTATTTTAAAAAGTTCATCCACCTAATCATCAGTTCTGGCTGAAAGAACCGTACAAAACAGACTTGTGGGTCCCCATCCATTACGGAGCTGGTTCATCAATTCCTGATTGAGGAGTTTGGCGTTTTGATCGACGAAAGCCTCGTCATCATCAGTCGATTAGTCAGTTACCATCTGAACTTTGAATGGTGATTACATGTTTGCGGTCAAAACGACAAGCTTGATGACCAGTATTTTAAATAAACCACCAAACGCGAATCACTGAGGACGGACAACCTAAAAATACAACAACATAATCCGCTCAAATTACGATCGTCATCATACAGTACTAAATTTCGAATACGTTGTGGCGGTCCTGTACGGTTAGACGGCCAGGATTCCCCATCTACTGTGCCTCTTGCACCGAGTCAACCAACAGGGATGTGAACCGGATTTGTACGATTTGGAGTCTCACTGGTCAGTCGTCAGGTTACTCCTACGTGGTGTTCAACGGTTGGCTTCGTGTCTGCACTAACAAACAAACAACCAAAATATCATTAGTCCCCGACATTATCAAATTGTCACTCTTCCACATCCGTACATATGTACTTGTATATGTATACATCGATCGAAATTCCTGAGGAACATCTCAAGGTTTTGAAAATGGTCAACATGAATAAAAAATTGGTCATAGACCCGTTTGTCATTTGATTCAGTTCAGTGTGTTGAATACACGCTGCTGAATTTTAACCCTAGTAAGATATGAGGGTACTTTTTCTGCGGCTTCTCTACATATAAAACTCTTTAGCCGACCGGTGACCTCTCCCATCTGTGATTGTGTACAATAAAATCCCTTCTTTAAAGACCCCCGAATAAGTGACACCCTGCATGCGTGGACATTTTCCAATTCCCCGTGACTGCCCTGTACTGAGGGATTTTACCGTGTTCCTTTGTTTGCTCAAGTTCAACAAGGCTAAATGGGACGAAAGTTAAGGTAGCTTTCTCAAAAAGAAAAAAAACAAGTAGCTCCATTCGGGTCGGTTGAGCATTGGAAATAAGGAGACCTTCTCTACTGTTGTTATTGTGCATCTGGATGACACCGGCGGAGGGCAAGCACGGTTTTCGAGATGAGCTTCTAACCCTTCCGTCCTGGGTTCAAATCCCCGCACCACCACCGGTCACTTCCCCAGTTGACAGTCTTTAATTGACGGTGAACACCCCCACCCCCTTTACCTCACAGAACGTGTTAAAAACGATTAGACAACCAAAATTAGTAGCCGCCGAAACAGAAACAACAAGGATCCATAATTCATTGCTCTATTCCCAGAAGAGACTTTTGAAGTCATTCCGGTAAATATCGTCAAGGTCTATCACTCGCGCACAAAACGGGGTGTCCCTCTTCACGTGACCACGTGGTGTGACAGAAAAATGTCAGACTGGATTGCGATCGCTGAATTTCCGCGAATCCATCGTAATTGTTGTACATTGTTGGGTTTCCCTCCCAAAAGTAACACGCCGTTTTTATCACTGACCGACTACTCATTGATAATTTTTCTCCCACCTACCATCTTCCTACATTACTCCTCAATATGCACACTTACCGGATACACGTAACTGTATTAACTAGAAGATCAATGTAATAAAGACAAGCTTCTTCTTTGCTATCTTTTTCTTGATGTTACAATAAGTATTTTCTAGATTTGATGATATCGGCTGATTCGTCACCAAAAGCAGACTGGCCTTGATAGCAGACCAGCGCCATCACTGTGAGTCATATGATTCACAAGCATCGCTTGTTCAGAATCGAAGCCAAGGCTGGAATCACTGAGATCATGAACGACAGGACAGTTCCTCCATTTTACAGAAAAAAGAAGTTCAGTGATCCGTACCTGGTACAGTGCCTCTGGTGGGAATCCTGTCTACGTGACCTCTCGTCCTTTTTCGACCAATTTTCAAGTCTGACCGAACTCGTTGACACTGGCTGATGCCCTGCTTCGCCTGCGTTATCCATACAGACTAGCCCCGTTCAAAGTGCGAACCCTGATGCCATTAAAACAACAGGCCGATTTAGCTCGTACGTTTGAGTCTCCTGCTATTGATATGTGTCTCAAGCTGGAGACTCGCATTCAAGATTCTCGTTCCATCATTCGATTGAAGCTCCTGCCGGATCCTTTTGTGGAGTTTTATTCTGGCTACACTGAGGCTATGGCTTCTGGCCTTGCTGAAGTTGGCATCTCTCCCAGCGAAAGAGTCTAATCGGCGCCGCTAGTCTAGACCCCAGTCGACAGTCGTTTATGCGCAGTGAGACCTAGGGGTTAGTGCAAATTAAGCGGTTTCCCTCTTAATAGCCGCTAATAGTGTGCCGTTTCAGCATATACATCCACTAACTGCAGCTAAGATGCAATCAAATATAGCATTTACCTGAAGCTCCACTACATGTTACATGAAGTGAGCCCGGTTGATATTGTGATTCTGGCAGGAAATATTGTAACAGAGAAGGCACGAAGGCTGAGGCACTCCTGTATTTGACCGGCAAGACAATTCCAATTGGTTAATGTGTACAACCTTTGACCTAGCTATTTTCTCAGACTGCGAAATACCAACATCGATCCGCCGGCTGTCTGAGTATTTCAGCTCCGTTCTGGTCAGGTGCCAGTTGCCATTAGCCTGGTTTTTTGCGCCCTATTGCCATCCGGTTAGCCCGATTGATCCGGTGGATAGCTTAATCGGCAACCCCTCACATGAACTATCTTGCTGGCTGCCTGAGATCTTTTTCAGTTCCATCTACATGTCCGAATGCTTCTATGCAACCGCTGTGGGATGCTTCCAACATATTCACCATCTCTTCTTTCGTCTGTGACTCTCATTTGTTTGGCTCGATTGATTTGCTACTCTTGTTCTGTTGATAGAGCACTCCGCACTACAGCGTGGGTGTTTAAATCGGTCGGTTGTCAACAGAAGAGGCAAATTTAAGAGACTACGTTGGACTAGATTCCTCTCGCTCCGAAAATGGGAAAGGTTTTTGGTCCTGGGTTCTGATCATTGTCTACTCCTCGCTAGCATGAACTTCAGCGGCTCTAATCGTCGGTACGCCACATGGCGTCCACTCTCTTCGAGTTAACAGTGGACCGAGACCAATCACATCGCAATAAGCCACAAATGGTTGGTCAGCAATATGAGGCTGCCACTCGTATGGCAACCTTCCTTGACTCTAACCACGCATTAGTTTTGCACTAAGCTGTCCAAGTGCTTCGGTGGTGACTCCAAAAGCAGTGTGCATCAGAGACGGAAAGTGCTGCCGCCATGGGAAATTCCCACAAACTGTTCTATCTCATTCATGAGAAAAGAAGGAAGACATGAGTCGCGAGATGCAAGCATTTCGTTTACTCTTGTTTACCGCGTACGTGAAACATTTAGTTTATATATCGTACAGAGGGAATAACCATACAGTAGAAAGGGCTGGATTGAAAACTATAACCGTACTTTCGGTAGGGGGCGGGAGAAGTCTATTCGGTTAGTGACGAGGCAAACAAACATTTTGTCTCAACCATTTTTATGCACAAAAGGCCGGCTGATGTATCATGATAAGCATTGCTTCACTGAATGCTAGCAGGATCGATTTGGGATTGCGCAATAATACGGAGAACGATTTTGTCAGGTCGACCTTGTGACCTGATGCTATTAAGTGTTTTGTAATTGAGGAAGCTAGAGATCTGACGTAATTTTCTGCTGTCGCATTGCGTTGAGTCATCGATTTTTCCAGCCATTTGGGTATGTGCTTCAACACTCGTTGAGCCAAGCAGCGATCCGTCCTGCCAATGTATGCCTCACCGCAACTGCAAGTGAACTGCTAGACAACATGTGAGACATTAGGATCGGCAAGACTAACTGAGTGATTTTTGAAACTCAACCTTTTGGCGGTCCGCAACAGATGTAATTGCGCCGCTGCGTATGAGAGCCTTATGGATGAATTAAGATTTCTGTTCATTTGACTGAATGCGTGATCACCTTAAAAGGGTAAAATAATAAAAGCTTGCTTCTTCTCGACCGTGATAGGCTTTTCGTATACATTTCTCGGTTTTCAGGGATGCTGGATGAACTTTTCGGGATAATTGTTGGCCAGAAACCTTTTTATGAACTCCTCTTCATTTTGTACTTGATCCTTGGTGCAGATTTTCTGCGCTCTGTTGATCAGAGTTCGGACTGATCCACCTTTTTAGGCCATTGGTGTAAAGTTAGAGAATAGTAACTAGCTATTTACAATATATATATATATATATATATATATATATATATATATATATATATATATATATATAACGCCTTGGGATTAAGCAAGGTGCCAATGCAACAAAGACTATTACAAAATAAGGAAAGGGCTGTAGAATACGGCAAAAACTGGCAATAAGTAAAAGAAAATATGCTTACTTTTTATTTTTTGCTGTGCGGTCTGTCTGTGGAACTCAGAATTGGGCTCAGACGTGGTATCTCCATTATTGATTAGGTGAACACTGAAGAACCTTATGGTAGGCCAAAAAATATTTTACGGTCGGAGTGGTAAACCACTGCTACCACTCCAACAAGCTGACGTAGTCAGGACTCAAATGATAGAGCAAACAAAAATCCCTTGGTTGAAAGCGGAGGTTTTGCCACGAGCAACAGCAAAATTGTACCTGGTGCGCTCCGGAGGTAGTCGACTAAGAGCGAATTGAGTTCACTCAAGAAGAACAGATGAGGACAACAATGAAAACGACAGAGAAAGTGGACAGCAGTAAACCGCAGTGTAGTTGGAAGAGATTGAGTCAGATGACGAAATGAAAATACCGACCGGAGAGGAGCAAGCATCATCTGGAACCCGGAGTGGCTAAATTTATCAGTAGACAATGAAATAAAGAAGTTTTAAATGCAGAAAAGGTGCGCTGCACAAGTTTTTTGTTTTACTGTGTTAATGTTGCTTCTCTGATTGGTCCTTAAGGACTTTCTGTTGGCTCATTTTAATCAAGAAATCTGATTGGTGCGTTGGGTGTTACTAGCCACTGTTTGCTAAGCGCTGGTTGTGATTTCCTTGTTGCATGCTGTAACATAAACCTCTCGCTTTTCCTGAAGAACTGGCTTTTGATAAACTGGACTAGTGGTTCTTTCATGGTCGGTCTGGATGTCTTACTGGTTTCGAACGCAATTTACCCAAATCCGCTGTTCGTAACGCGTGATTTCCGGTCGATATATTTGGCGAGATCTTCAGATGTGGCTTCACTTCCGTTAAGGCACATTCGTCACTCTTCCTCTGTCCGAAGGCTCTGCTTTTGAATGGGTAGGCAACGAACACTCGATTTCTGCGTATGCAGTGTTTTTAGATCCCAACCGTATTCCAGGTGGTTCAAGGTTGTGTACAGATTCACATTTTGATAGCCGGGTTGGATAGGGAGGGAAAGTCGCCGTTAGCGCACCTTGTCTCCATCAGTACACCGTCAATCAGGTCTCGCGCAAATATGAATAGTTGTCCATAGAGGTTTCTAAATATTTCCCGGGCTCTGGCGTAGCCTAACTCCGGGTCCAGCATGACATATCTCTCTATTGATTTGCTGGGACCTCTACGAAAGTAGTGTATTAGACATACGAATTTCTGTCTGGGGTCCTATATGTTATGGTCCGCGAACTCTTCATACTGCTTCATGAATTAACAGCACTGATCCGGACGACCATCCAAAGTTGCCAGCTCTACTCTTGGAAGCTCAACAGCTAGCAAAGTTTGAAAGAAGAATTCAGAAACATTGGTTTGCACAAAGCATTCTGAATCATTAGGCTGCCTCTGTGCAAGTGCATACTGCCTGCAGTGTGATTTTGTGTAGTTAGTAAAATAACCAATGAATTCAGTCGTCAAAAGCACTTAGTATGCAGCCGATCTGGATATTGTATTCACAATCACACAGATATTAAAGCAGTCGGTGAAAGAGCCGCTGCCTCTCCGCTCCAAGTCAAACTGCGTCTATCAATTCACTTGTGGATGTTCAGCCGTCCATTTTCGGCAGAACAGAGGGACAATCGCATCACTGAATGTATGTGCATATTCCGGTGTGACCTCAAAAGTCGATGAATAACCGGTTCACGTTGATGACGTGATCAACGAAACCGAAAGCAATCAAATCATCAATTACGCAACATCTGACTGAGCAAAAACACTGTAAGTCCATCCTCCGGTTTAAGGTCATCTAAAACACTACAAATACGAGATTGCTTAGATCTCCTGGGCTACTAGCTATTCTCAGTTATAAACCCGAAATGGGCTAACAGTGTGAATGGCTTATCCGTTTGGCCCTACCCCGGGTGACCTAACATTTAGTACCCCCCCCCTCCCCTCTGCCCCCCCCCTCCGACTATTCGCGCTCGCTCCTATCACTTTTCAATCACTGCTATCTGGTCTCCGTTTCATTGGCTATTTTACGGACTATGTAAAATCGCATGAATTGCAGTATGCACGCGTAGTGATGCAGCAAAATGGTCCAGGATACATTGTGCAAACCACTGTTTCTCACTTCCGTTTTCAAATTTCGGACGGGAAATCCCTGTTTCCAACTGGTGATGCAGTCGCGACTTGTTTCAGCATCGGTCTTTGCATTTCCCTGTTATGATAGGCTTCTTCGTCCGGTGAAAAGTCAATCGAACATTCCCTCGCTAGATCTTCCTTCCGTCTTGTGCGTCCGTTCTCTGACCAACTTAACGCTGGAACAACGAGAAGATAAACTTTTTCACAACGACAAGGTGTCCAGTACAGACACCTTCCTTCACAAACCCGGAAAGGAATATACGCTAAACAGACCGACCTGATGGCTTCTGAATGCTAATAATTAGATATTTCCAACGATACGAAAAATTAATACCTGGAAAAGGAGCACAGCTGTGAAGCATCACTTTGAGTTCATTGCGCCACTGACTGAAACGAGATACTTTGACACTTTTCGCAAATATTTGTTATCCACCAACATTGTGTCCATGAAATAACACTAAACTGTTTTACCTAGTCGCAGCAATGGATTAGTTTCCCGAAATGCCAAAACCCCGTGCACACAATGTTATACGTACTTTGGGTACATCCATTGGACAGCTGAGGAGTAGGGGAAAAAGTATCCCTTGTGGGATTATAACCTCAGTTTCGTCGACACCAAAATGACGTCCCCGGCCAGAGGTCGACCACATCTGAGCTGCTTTTCAAATGCTTCCGTATATGGTTGCATAGTGCAAACATACTTTATTCTGTGTCTGCAAGCATCCAAAAGTTGATACCAAGCCTACCTAGCTTGTTCCTCGTGCACGTAATCAGTTTGTGAATACGGCTCGTTGGTAAACTGAATCTGTCCCGGGTCATTACTCCCGGAAACAGTTGAGACCCAAAGTTTGCACTCCATAGGAATCTGAAAGAGTTTTACCATATTTTTTTACTACACGCTTCAGAATGAGTACGGTGAAAGAGGTATAAACCCCGGAGCCACAGAGGTCCACTGCCATAAAAGGGATAACCGGAAACCAAAACCTGAGACTAGGAGTGGCGAAGTAGGTCCCGGTATACAAAATGCGTGTATTGTAATCAAATGAAAGACTTCAGTTCGTCCATCGATAACGATAGTCCAGAAGTTTGCGTTAATTGCGACACAGTGCATTGCAAGGATGCGTCAAAAAATGCTCCGAAGGCATCCAGTGCAATGTGTACATTTTTGGTATGCGACTTCCGAAGTATTGGACGAACCATACAAAAGTTTTTCAAATGGTTTCTGTCGCAGCTGAGATTAGCACTTTCATCATCCAATTGCATCTGGTTTTAGCGAATATAACCTGCGACGTTCATGTCTTCGTGAAATACAATAACTCGATGATTTCGGTTTACATTCTCTGTTTTCCGGGCTCGGAAGCATGAGCCGAATAGGTTCCTATCGATTTACAACGCAAGTCGGTATCACGAGTCATCAGTTCAAACAACCCAGTTGGCGTTATCTAAATGGTGTGTACTTTTTCCATTCAGAATGGTGGGTTATCGGTACATGGTCATCATGGACGAGAACGTCCACTGTTGTGTCGGTGGCAAGCACGATTACCATGCCAACGCAGCGTGATTGGGTAGCCGATTGAATCGTTACCATTGAGTAACTTGAAAGGGCTTGGAATTTGGTTGTCAGCTCTTGTGGGGACGGGTCAGATAACACAAACTGCCATCGGTGTCCAGGCCGACATCACGTCGTTCCGTCCTTGAAAGCGGTTTGAGTGATCCTAGAGCGTGAACAGATGGACGGATTTTAGCCATATCTGGAGGAAACGTGCGAGAATTATAGTCAGGAGAAATCAAGAAACTTCGGCGAGATGGGGTGATAAACAAAAAATTTCATTCATTTGTTGCTATGCCCATTGTCTCCTTGGTCTGATATTCTAGTTTCGATATTCTAGGTTTTCATATATCAATATCCTTAGGCGCCAGATTACCGGATGAAATACACTACACGGCAATGACGGAGTTACCAGATCTAATACTATTTAGAGAATCAGAATGATCCCCAACTTACCCACGTTCTTCATTGATTTGTCGCTCTACTTCCTATTGGTTAGTAATATCCTTGTCTCCTCGTCCTGGGATTTCCAATGAATTTTCTCGCCGTGATTCTTTTAGTTGTGAAGAGTGATCACAACAATGAGATCTTGTTTGCGCGTTTCGGATAAGCAGCATAGATCCATTTCGAAAGTGTTGAGAGTTTCTTCCAGGGCAGCCAGTTACCCTATCTGACTTGGTAGACGGACCTTGAAAGCAGCCAAGTAAAGTGAAAATTTGAGCTTAAGAAGTGCGTTTCATTTATGTCCTACACGTAAACTATTGTTTTCCTTAAAGCCGTAATAATCTGTTGATTTTTGTGTCGATTTTAAATGAAAGGAGAGGAAATTAGTCAGGCTCTTATAGGAAGGATGCTGGAGGTTTCTGGGTGAATAGTAGTTCGTCAGTGCCCACTCCGCAGAAGGGATATTTTCTTTTGATTCAGACATCTGAAGCATTAGGAAGTGGGATGCCAACCCAGCCTGGGAAGGTGACCGAAGAACCCTTGGAGGAATTTCTTTCTGGTCCGTCATATGAGACCTGACTTTTGCGCGCACTCTGTCACGTCTTTCTGACGCTTCGTTATCGACCAGCTTTTCGGATTTGGTCTTTAGTCCAAGGCATCCGATGGGACAGGTGGGACGTGGACGGGGCAGCTTTTTCTGGGCAGAGGTGGCCCAGCTTTCGTGGGTTATAGCTGCCCAATGAAGTACGATGACTTCTACTACAGTCAGAAGAGACCCCGGATACTCCAACTCTACTTATCTGTAGAGGAGGTATTTTTCCCCGGTAAACTGCTTCGCTCTGTATTTATTAGCTGGAGCCTCCTCATCAGGGATGAAGTGACTACAACCTGATATAGCCCATCAAACAGTTCAGTTCATCTGACTAATACCGATTAAACGGCCAGCTTAAGAAAGACATCCTGCATAGCTTCCTGGGCCGCAGAGGCGTGCAAGCCATCTCATCAAGCCAAGGTGCAGTCTCATTGTGACGTGACAGTAGTAGTAGTAGTAGTAGTAGTAGTAGTAGTAGTAGTAGTAGTAGTAGTAGTATTAGTATTAGTATTAGTATTAGTAGTAGTAGTAGTAGTAGTAGTAGTAGTAGTAGTAGTAGTAGTAGTAGTAGTAGTAGTAGTAGTAGTAGTAGTAGTAGTAACTGGGCTAGAAGTAGTAAAATCCAAAAGGTACGCCGGTTAATTTTTCGTTTATTCGAAATAATGGTTCAGGACAACGCTATAATAATGAGCCAACAATGCAATTACTCATCTGCATGAACGAATCCAAATTCACCATGATTTAGTACTTTTTGGGTAGGAGAGTGTCACTATACGTTGGATAAGCTTGCGGTTTTGTTTCAGCGACTTGGTTGCACTGTGTGTCGCTTTAGTGCCCTTGGTTGTCAACAACTGCTATCAGCCAAGTACATAGTCCACACGGAAAAAATAAATGTTACTGTTCATAGGGAAGTCTTTAAATCTTTCTTCTCTATTGGGTTCATAATCATGATTTCCCCTAGTAGTCCCGGTAATCCCGCCAATACCTTCTCACGGTGGTGGTGGTGTGATAATCGAGACCACGACCCCTCCAGTGAAGTGCTTCATTAGATCGGTAAAGGCATCGAGTAGACATTTCTATTAAGAGCCAATCGCGAAGATCGGTTATCGATTCAGAGTATCAGCGATTGTTCTTTTGGAGTCTCATGAAACCGCGAAATCGATCATAACTACTACCTGGTAAATTTAAACCGTACTTTATGTCGTTCCACCAATATCCAAAACAGGATCACCGGAGTTTTCATCAATATGGTACAGGGTTCGGCTGTCCCATTTAGGAACGTCTTGGACAATGAAACAACTGCTCACGTATAATCTACAAAAATGTCATTGTGATCAATAATCTTAGCTTGTACGTAGATTAAACCGAAGTCTTACTCACCTGTGAAGATCATATCGAGCGACACCTCTTCATTTCTCCTGCCACACACGTGAGGTTTTGTGGCAATCGCGAGGGAAGTTAGGGAGGGGACTAAGAAGACACTAGAATCCAAGACGGACGACCGAAGTTCCCGTTGCCTCTTCAAACTGTGGGAAGAAGGGGGAGAAAGTGAGGGGTTTTTGGGAATTTGTTGTGTACTGTGCAAGAGAGTACATGTTCGTGGGACGAGTGTTGGCACGTACGAAAGTACACTCAGTTGTAATGAGATGCTTCATCGTTGATTGCTTCATGAGTTACGGTACTACTAGTTTGTCCCGGTCAGAGCTGGCTTTTTTATTCGAGGATGTACCCGTAGCTTTTGTGCAGGCAAGCGCGACCTACGAGGTAACGGCCTTGGTTCAAATGAGTAGGTGGCCAATTGTACGACTCCCTCGGCTTCTCTGAGTAACCCTACTGGGTAAACGGAACATGACACGGGGCTATGGTCGTGTTAAGTGGCGGGACCACTTTCGCCACACCACAGGTTTACGTAGCTTTTCAGAACTTCGAATCCTGACTAAGCGGAAAAACCCGTGAAACTCTCGACCACTGCCGCGGATCGCTTGCATCCGCTTATTTAGTAAGTCGAAGCCCGCTTTACTCACTGTTAGTCGTGAAGTTGGCTGCAGTTCTCCTATATGCGACCGGAAGACGTGCTACGCAGCACAGGTTCTTTCTGCCGGGGACACTCACCGCCCTCTCATGTGAGCTTTGTCATGTGCAGGACAGTCCGGTGCTCCTCTCCACGACAGAACTGCTCCAGATATGTGGTTTCACTCTTGAACGGTAATAGTGGTGTGCAGGCTGGAAAAGGCCATGTAAGAAAAGCATTTACGTAATTATTAAAATGCGGTAGCTTCGCGCAGGGCCCGCGCGAAAGAAGCACCTAGTTGTAGCAGGTTGGTTAACGGCGCCGCAGTGTTCACAGCCAGTAATGAAGCAGGAATTACTAACCACAAGAAACGACAAATGTCGACCACGTACGGATGTGTGAATCATTAACAAAATTTTCGCTACATTTTCAGGTTCGAGTAGTAGGCCCCGGGCCAATATCGTAAAAAGGTGACAATTAGAATCGTCTAGTTTTAGCCAAATATGTCGAAGCCGTTCCAGACCACATCACTGGTTCGGGTTGTATTCGGAGATGGTTTTGTCGTAGATGATAATATCATCACGGTAAACCAGTTAGCAATGAAGAACCGCCCGTCTGAGTTGGAAGTTTATCAGCCCCCTAAAAGGTGGTCATGGAATTCGTCAATTCAAATGGCACTGCCTGGATTTCGTCAAGTCCCATTGAAATTACAAAAGAAGTTTTGCAAAGAGCATCTGGGTGCACATCAATCTGTCACTGTTCTATTTAATTCCCTCTTATTTTGTAATTATGATATGTTACTAAAGGGGTCACAGCTAATTAGAGGCCCCCATTTGTTAAAGTGATCGGTGGCCCGAGGATTCGAAGCCCGGGAGCAGAAGTCCACCACCACGACGGCCGTTTGACCAATGCCGGTCAGTATCTCGAAGCAAAATCAAACGTGATCAAATTTGACAAATCGGCCAAAATCTTCACGGTGTTAGTGTGTCCATTCCATATCCAGTTGGATTCACTTCAGTTTACGCAATATTGTATGGATCGGAGAGATGACCCTAAACGATGAGAATTGCCCTCTAATCAGAAGCAATTTGAGAGAGCACAATAAAAGTCAGCTGTAACTTACTAATTAGTACAATTCAGATTTCTTACGTATACAGATGAGTCCCTTAGTAAGTTAAAGTACAATTCCGCAGCCATGGTCTTCTCAATACTTCGGCATACGTAATCCTGGATTGAAAATACGGAGCTGTCTAGCACAGAACAGCTGAATCCGCCTGCCGGTGCTTGGGAAATAAAGGACTGGATTGAGAGATATGAGTTTTAATCCAGCTTATGAGGAAGGAGAATCAGAAGGCACTTCTGACTGCAGGCCGCAGTTCATTATACTTCCACGTGAAAAATCCCCCCACCCCACCCCACCCCCCGAGAACACCAGTATAGGTTTCACTTGAAGAATTGAAGACTTCGCTGCTCGACCAAGCAGTTTCAGTTAATTTCCCGGCTAATGAGAGCGCCAAGTTACGGTCATTGATCCGTGGTCCCTGTATGAATTTCTGTAGATTTCTTTCTTATGCTGCAGATGCAGTTTAGAAAAGGCATCCTGGAGGAGGAAGGAAGGCGGGCAGTCGTGGATTGAACTGAAGAACCGACCGACTGCAGCCTAGTGATGCTGACTTCCTTGTGGAGCTTTCTTGAACTGATACCACGTCTTGGTGCTGGTAGATTTATACCCCAAAAGGCCAGAGGTGTTCCTGCCGAGTACACCAATCACTTCGTTTGTGGTTCACGTTTTGACGAATGATTTAGCCATGTAGGAATTTCGCAGGCTGCTATGACTGATAATGGATGGCACTTCTGCGCAGCTGACTTGAAAATTTGACTGGACAAAATCAGGTGTTGGCATCTCCTTGCAGTGCTTCATCATTCGTGCCGTAATTGTACGTTCTGTGGAAAGGGCCCTTGCATCAACCGACCCGAAAATATCACCGAATTTGAAAGCTTTCCTAGATACTTCCTGGTACTACTCCGAAATCTGGTGCATAAGCACAAAACGGACAGTCCGGCCATGCTGTTTGAGTCGACAATTCAGAGGTCATTACTCAGGTACTTCTAAGTCAGTGACCTAATCTTCTTTCTTAGAAAAAAACTATAACCAGACCGTAGAATCACTACTAGAAAAATCTGTTAGACTACGACGGAGATTACTTATCTGAATGATGCTTTTGTACTCCGACGCCATCTCAGTCCACACACGACAGGATGGAGATATCAAGTTTTCGACCAGGGCTGTTATGGTTGCCATAGTGAACTGGAAAGCAGGGTTATTTCTTGTACGAACATACCCTCTATGGGCTCCTGTGAAGGTTGTTGACAACAGGTGAAGATCCCATTTTTGCTGGATTGTAATACTCCCTATGCTAGCACCATCCATTGTAAAAGAGTCTTAGCACTCAGACAATCGGGTACCTATTCTGCCATGAACTGCAGAAGGCACCTCTTTTTTTCGTTTGTCCTGTCATTTATTTACTCGTAGGTTGTGCTCTATGTACTGACTAGGGAATTTTTCCTGGATTTAGGCTTTTCTTTATTCAGTATCAAGTGGTCTTTTCTGAGCAGTGGATAAATCAGTTTCCAGCTCGGCTGTCCAACGGGAGTTTTCCAACGGTGACCAATATATGTGAGATCTGCATGGGCCCTAGACGAATCGTGAGTGATGCGTAAATTCGAAAGACTGTCTTACTCGTTTGCCCTATAAGGTAATGCCGAACGACGAGGAGACCGAATCCTGTGTAATCCATCAGTGACCGGGCGTGTCCATCGTGGACTGTCCGGTGTCGACAGCAAGGGGGGCTACTCAGCTAAGTTCCATATTTTGCTCACACCTAGGTCACTGATGTCTTTCGACTAGGAAAACAGAATACCCGCTTTCATGACTCTATTCGGTATGCAATCATTCAGTCTTTCGGGTGGAAAATTGTACAGTCTTTGCGTAACCAGGCGCTTGTTTCAACCTTTCTGCGTGGTTGAAAATCGGAAAAAATCATCCACAAGCTAGTGCAATGGTTCTCTACGTTGAGCTGTAACCATTCACCTGGTTAAAATGACCGACCAAGCAATCGTCATCCGTCTTCTCTAAGCCAGTTTTCAACAGAGTCCAATCGATATTTATTGCCGTCTTTCTTAAAGGCCTAAAACGTACCGGCTTGTTTCGATATTTCAGATTGGTGAAATGATTTTAGTTCTTACTTTCCTATTTGTATGTCACTTGCGAACTAACTCATCATACGGCCTCAACGCTCCACCAACCAATAAAAACCAATAGAGCATCATAAAGCTACCTGATCTGACGTTTCAAAAATCATGAAATACAGTGCTTACCCACGGAGTCCCAATTAGGACTCGAACCAGGAGTGCACGATTGTGAATAAAAAAACGAGTTACCGCTACACAACGCATCCGAATTAGTAGTCCCTCTGCATTTATATTCGTGTTTGCGTGTGTGCATGAGTGTGTGTATGTTTTTCAGTGATAGGTTGAGCGATCATACTGCATAACGAATCACGTCCTAAAAAAATTGAAATTTTCCATTAGTCGCACTTACTGATATATATTATTTTGTTTGCCGACTGAAACTACTCATGAGGAGGGTTATTAATTGAAATACTTGAACTGATATGCATTATGTAATGGAAAATCCACTTGCGCTTTTCACTTCGAAAAGTTGGACGCATTAATCCCATTGTTTATGTCTGCCTGGAGTATAAGTTAGGGAGAATAATACCGATCTTAGGCTTTCATTGATCCTGCAGATGGTGGACATTCTTCTCTAAAAACTGACTGCCTACCGTTCTTCATCAATGGGGATGAGGGTAGCAGGTTAATCTGGCCGTAAAATCTCCTCGAAGTCGGTGTTATGTCATTCCAAGTGCCATGCTTCAGATCACGAGACGGCTGATCTAAGGAACAATTCGATAATTTTAAACTACGTAGCACCCAGGTTTTATTGTGTGTGTGTGTGTGTGTGTGTGTGTGTGTGTGTGTGTGTGTGTGTGTGTGTGTGTGTGTGTGTGTGTGTGTACTTTTCCAGCGGCTGCATGAGGAATCCGAAAGACCGTCACATTTTAAAGAACACGGATCCCGTCCTGTCTGGCTTTCAGTGGTTTATTTGACCTGAAACAACGTAGTAGCCACTGATTACGGGTTAGTGAGGTTGATTTTTTCTTGGTTTCATACAGTGGTTATCATCATCACCATTGTCATTGTTGTTATTACTATTATCATTATCTTCATCATCATCCGAATTGTCAGCTGAATCATTATTAACAATAGGTAGGGCAAAAAGATAATAATAATAATAATAAGTATTGACAATGTCAATGTTTATGGTATATCTTGCTCTTCATTAACCTAAAGGTAATAAACTTGATCGAATTGGTATGAAGAAATAGATGATAAACGAAGATTGAAACAATATTGGCCTCGAAATCACTGTGACTGACAATTTTCCAACTTTTCTTGCCAGTCAGTTCGCCCAATTAATCGTTGGCACACCTTTTTTCCGTGGGTGAACTAACCCTTTCCGATAACGTGAAAACGGTGATGGTTATCGTAAACGCCATTGCACTACAGCAAACTCAAACGTCCTACCCATGGACACTCTTCCGAAATATGTATGTCAGGTTGCAAAAATTCGGTATCCGATTTATGGAAAGGAACAAGACGGACAATACACCAGGGAGCAGTAGTTCATCGACTTGACAAGATAAACCTCTTTGACACAGGGCCAGAGAAATTGACAAGAGTGACTCACGCTCAAATTACCATGTCAAGTGAAATGTGCTGCATTGTGAACTCGTTTCGCAGCAGGAGAGCCAACCAGTCTACCGGACTTTTGTTGCGATCATTACCGAGTTCCAGCTGTCGGAGTTCGTTGTTGACTGTACCGTGCTACTTTCACCGTCTGACAAGCTACGGGAACAAAACAGAGAACTCGGGTTAAAAGACTTTTCGATAAAGTATGACCCACAAGACTGCTTGCAGAACGACTCTTTCATACTATCCACCGAATAAATAATTAATTAGTTGCTCAAAAACAATTACAGACAATTGTGGAGCGACAACCAAGGTGATTACGTCACGAAAACTGCAAACACCTAGATGAAGCGAGGCGTACGACCCCTACAGTTGCATCCTCCGGCCGAATAATGACCGTCTTAAAGTGGGCTGCATAGCTGGGAGGTAAATGAGCAGTTCTCTTATGCTTGTTTGATTCTGTTGTTGTCCAAATACATTGATTCCACTTGGTAACCAGCTTATCTGACACGTTTTGTGGATTACTGCCATAAAGATAGTAGTAGTAGTAGTAGTAGTAGTAGTAGTAGTAGTAGTAGTAGTAGTAGTAGTAGTAGTAGTAGTAGTAGTAGTAGTAGTAGTAGTAGTAGTAGTAGTAATAGAAGAGGTATTAGTATATTAGGTTGTTTGAAGAAGGCATTCGATTGTGTCGTAAAATATTTAGTTACGTTCCTTGCAGTTGAAATAGCACTGCTTAACTCATTGTGATTGATTCTGATGAATGGTTGGCTAATAATGTCCTACCTGATGATAGAAATAATGATGATCTTCTCTTACGCTGAAACGGTTTTTATTGATTTTCATGAAAAATGTGATCATCTCCACTCAACTGTAAAATGACGTCAACAATTTTTGAGCTAATAACTTGTGCCCGTAGAATGATGAAAAAGCTTTTAACACGAAGAAATTTCTTTTCAATATATCATTTCCGACTTTTACAGACACAGTACTGGATAAGTGATACATTACATGGAAGTATAGATAAAAGCGTGAGTTTACTTTAGTTCAGTTTATTCAGCCACTAACTTTGCACATCTGTGCACTGGTTTCGGTTGCTACCTCCCAGCGTCTTCGAGTAAAGAGCAAAAAGAATAAAAGCGTAATTTGAAAAAGATCCTAAAAACCAAAGTGATAAGCGGAAATCATGAAGACAAAGAAAGAGTTCTAATGTAGCTACGTCAGTGGCCGCCACACCTAGCCATGTCATCTAGTGTTTCCAACCATTTGGTAGGCGGATCTCGTGGGCGCCAACTCCGAAGTTCAACACGTCCTACGTGGTGAAGTCCACTGATCAGTTTTCTTTCCTTTTTGCCATGTCATGGACTGACCACCTCGACCTACCTTCTAACCACTACCTGCCTTGGAGAACAGAGTACATCAAGGAAGCCTATCGTTGGGCATGTCTGAGTAAGTGAGTAAGTGCGCAACATATCCGGTAAATTGACAAGATGCTTCAATTTGATTAGCCTTGTCCGTTGGGCGAACGACAGTAGGTGTGAAATGTGCAACCACATAGCGTGAAAAAGCAGGTGTGAAAAGAGGCTGGGGAGAATTCGTACATTGGAATGATAGGAGAATTACTTGTTACCTCTACGAAAATAACAACTGTTGCACGAAGTTACGTGGCCTGCACAGTCATGGCCACATTAACCAAATTTCTATGGCTTCGGAAGCCATCAGCCACCGCCTGCTTTAGATTTAGAAATTTAAATTTTTGCTTTCAGATTTTAAAATGACTATCAGAAGATTTCAATGAAAATAGTGCAAAAATATTATGTTAATTGCAACTTAGAAGTGAACAGAATTTTTTGCTTGTGCTTATAATTACATATGACAAAATCCACTGCTTTCCTGACGAACGATAATGCGCGATAATCTGTTAGTATCCAAAATCAGTTCTAAGTAAACGATTTATTTCGGTCATGCGTTGACATCGGGCCCATATATCACATCATGATTTCGCTTGGGTCCGTCTCGTCAACTGCATACAATAAATCCGTTCATGAGGGAAACAGGACTAAAAAGATAGGAGCCTAAAGGGCTCATTCCTCAGTGATTCTTTTATGCAATCCAAAATGGTACGGTACAGTTGTGATATAGATTGCCAGCCAATCAGACGAACAGACAGAGAGACAAACAGGAAGTCATACAATTCACTCGAAAGAAATTTCACCTCATAAGAATATTACTACTACTACTACTACTACTACTACTACTACTACTGCTACTACTACTACTACTATTAGAGGCTGAGTACCGTCACCATTTTGATCACCTTAACAGAGTACTGAGTTGCGGATCTAATTTGCAACCAGTTACGTTTGCATCCATCTGCCCGTAACTAACCACTTTTGTACCCCAGTATAAGATATCATATTACAGCTAATGATTTCTTCGGCGAGTCAGTCAACACACTATGGAGATAAATTGCTCCTGCTTTCCTCATGATGCGCCCCAGTTCAGACAGACAGGCAGACAAACATACATACAAACATGCATATATACATACAAGCACGCTCGCACAAAAACCAGCAAACAAGCCTAGTGTGTTTAATAGCAATCCTTTATCTCATCACTAGTAGACGAGCGATGATAATTATCACAAAAGAAACCAATAAAATGACAAGTGACTAACTCGTCTAATAATCCACTGTGCAACTGAAATACTCCACTGAACACTGAAAATTCCTTGGAACAGAAATAGTAAAGCTGTTAAAGCTTACTTACTGACCATCAGTAGTATGTGACGGGAACGTGAACCGTCTTGGGAAAATTTGTCCTCGTACACCACAGGCCGGAGCTGGCCGAGTGGTTCAGGGCGTCTGACTAGCACCTCAGAGGTACAAGGTTCGAGTCCTGCCAACATCGGTCACTTTGGCGACAGACATCAGTTTCTTTCTCACTGGCTTCATTACTAAGACATTAGAGTTGGGACGACAATTAGTCAGCCACTCCAATCCTCTTAGGGTCATCAGCCTCGGTTATTAGTCCATTTTGGTCTGTCAGACCTTGACAAATATAACGGTGCTTCGAAATGGTGAATTCTCCGACTTCTGTGGGATTTTCAGCTCATATTGTGATTAATTGTTTGCCCATCTATCACAGGTGCATTACTCAGACAAACGGAAGAGGATCTATTCCTTCGAGTGACGTCATCTGTTCAGAAGGGAGCTGCTGAGAAAGGAGTTTAATCCAAAAGTCTTCTGAACTCCGTTTCCTAATGTGTTCACATCTGTCCGTAGAACTGAAGAAACCAATAACTGTTGCAGGAATCAAGACAAACCGCCCGACGAGGAATGATTTTTTCTATTGATGGTTGGCCTACCTCAACTGACTCGACTCCAGTTGGCCAACATTTGGGTGTCCTCACTCAACAGTTCTGATCATATCTTCAACTATTCATCGAACGGAGTTGACTACTTAACTGTTAAACTTCTTGCACGATTATGTCGCCACAGGTGCATCATAATTTCGAATCCGTACATAGCTCCGTCCTGTTTTTAATCAGACTTGACTGCGTTTTCGATTATTCAGTGACATTTATGAATCCCTTATCAGACTGGTTGATTGATTGGCTGGTTGGTTGATCGATTATTGGCGATTTTAATCATGCTAACGCATATCCAATAACTTTATTTGGTTTAACCGATCTTCACTGTTCCTCCGTCAGATGGAACTCTGCTCTAGACGGTGTGATCAGCCAACACAACATTTTTCCTCTCATACTAAACCCTGGTTTCCGCCAGCTGCCATAGTCTCCTTTTAGTTAGACCAAATATATATTCGCAGTCGATCTACAGAATATATGTCCATGATAAAATTAGAGTCACAAATTAGTCGAATCTAATCGAAGCGGAGGTTAAAAGCCTAAATATGTTATTCACCAGTCAACTCCTGGGAATCAATGGCAGTGAATGTGTGTAGAAGCTCACGATATTTCTTTGTGGTCAGACAATCGAACACTCCAGTCTCCATGTTGCAGATGGCAAAAGTGACACTGCTTGTATCCACCCGTCACCTGAAATCCTAACCTCCGATTCTTTCTGTGAAAGCATAACGGTCGAGTCGCCTTCCTGTGACGACAAAATTTAACTCCATGTGCACTGCGAAAGTATTCTCTGGCTGAGATACGAACTGTTTCCCTCTTTCCGTGTGCAAATACAGAACTCATTCTTTGGCCGAAGCAAAGACATCGAACGTGAATCCACCAGTCTCTCAGTAGCAGTGCTATCCCTGAACCACAAAGGCCTGTCACCAATGTTCCCTTTCCAAAGAAAACCAATTTAACAGTCAACACGAAAGGCTTCTGCTCAGCAGACTTATCATTTACTGCCCTTAAAATGATTGTGAAAGCTATCATCAAGCATCTGTTTACACAACCGCCATGGCCTTTTCTAGTTTATGTATAAACAAAATAGATACACTCCGGCTCTTGCATTATCCCTCGTTCATCTTATGAGTAGATCCGTGAATGGCAAAGTTGAGCCATTCAGGAGTATTTTCAGTGATTGATTCCATTTTTTGGCCCCTGAGGCGCGCGAGTGAGAATCACGTGGATGCCGGCAACAGTCGCTTGTCTGATCACTGAAAGAATACAGTGCATCAAACTAGGTAAACATTCTCCCAAACAATAACCATTCTGGAATGCTCCAGGGTGCCATTCTTTCCTGCTACTTATTTCCCACTCGCATCAATGATATACCTGCCAGCTCCTCTGCTAATATTTTATCGTATGCAGACGAAGCCCTTCTATACCATTCCATATTCTATTCTTCTAATTTCAATGCACTCAGGGAAAATTTGTTAAAAATCTAACACTTTTCCATCTAGTCTGCTCGCCCAGTGAAACCCCCAGGGAACTGTTTGGAGTGAACCGCTACACTTTCACATTCATCAAGCCCCACACGAAATGTGACCACTGGTGACGGTTTCGTTTCTGGAATCAGTTCCATCGGGTACCTGGGAATAAAAACAAATAACTACCTCCGTTGGTCTAGGCACGTTCAGTCGCGCGTTGAAAAAAAGGGGCTGTTCCTTTTTTCACATTCCCAAGAGCAGACAATTCCAGACCTGGCAGTCAGACCTGTTTACTTAAGTCCGTCGGTGCGTTCTCCTTATCATATTCTATTGCTCAGTTGCATTTCTCCTCGGACTTCTGAAACAAGAAGTCAGATTTCTGTTACACAGTCCGCAGGTAAGGTCGATATTCCAGAGAAAATACTCTTTCTGCGTCATGAGATTCACGTTCGCAATTTTTTCATATACTGCTAAACAAAGGTTAGAAATATAAAATTCCCTACAAAAGTGTGCTGTTGGCCTTAGCTCTGCAATATTTTGCGCGAAGTTGAAATTCCGTGACCTTGATTGACTTGATTATCATGACTGATGCTTGCCAAACAGAAATTAATGAACGGATGATTAGGAATAATCCTTAAAATCATAAAAATGGCATTCATCGCGAGTGGTTCCCTCAATGAAGGCAAGACAGATTCCTTTGCGGAAATGTCGATCGAGTTTCCGTTTGGCAGAAAGAAGCAAAAGTGATATAAAATACCTTTGGAAAATAGTCTGGGAGTTTATTAGCAGTTTTTCGATTGATGTTAGGCTCAAAAAACGAATGTGTGACATTAGAACCAAGGTCATTCGAGCGTGGTCCGTCCAGTTTGCTCTCGTGATGATGGAGAAATCATCTTTCATGACAAAAAGTTTTCACCGGGCTGGAGAAAGGAAGTGATAAACTTATGGTAGTGCTTTTTGTGCTTTGTTCTATGACGTATTTTGCCCAAAACCTACCCGTAAAAGAACCAGCATTTATTCGCATTACTCATGTGAAAATGATGCTGCAACCAGAGGCAGTGGACAAAAAATCAAAACAGACGACTTGGATAATAGTTCTTCTCTGGATTTTGATCAAAAAGACAACTGAATAATAATAAATGCATCTAGAGACAGTGTTGCTGTTTAAATTCGCACATCACTGCATGACGAATAATGAAGAGAAATGAGCTGCTTAGACTTTTGGCCGATCAAAACCCAGCCAAATACGCTCACAAAGAGTGGTCACTTGTTGCAATTAGAGGGAAAAAATCCACATTTATTGGTGATTAGTTTTAACTTTCGATCTACATTTTACACTCCATAGAGGAAGTTGGGGAGCTCAGGAAAACCTTATCAGTGATAAGGAACTCTAAGAAAAATTTATCCCAAGGACTTGATGATTGTGAAACTCGTGAGACCGGTCGATATAAACTAGGATAACTTCTGACTATCCCAGCTGACAGAGTACTATCTACTACATTATGAACAATCAAGAATCCATTAGGCTTAAACAATATATTTCTCCACTCTGTCAGATTGTGAATATTTTGAGGAGAACTAATTTCTAGCCAAAACAATGTTTGAGATGGTGCATCTCACGGGAAAGCTAGTCGTATTACCATGGCCATATTCATCCACTTGTTTTAGGCCTTTGCAATAGCAAAAACATGGGAATTTTTAAAAGTTCAGTTACTACAATTGCCCCATAAAAGCCCCGATTTGTGTACGAAAGTAAGTTTTTCAAATGTTGACGAAATGATCCGGGGCAATTTCTTTAAACTGACATAAAAAGTTTGTATTCGACTAGACAAATTAATTTCGAAGACCGAAATTCAATCCGAATTTCGACAGTACCCGTAAACAGCCTTGATTCCTCAATTCCTGCTAGGAAATTGGTCCTTAAATCTATTGAGACGCAATTATTCGTGCGTAATTTTTCTCACAATATACTTCTGAACAATACGTAACCTTTGCACTACTCTTTGTCTTTCTACTGCTCTCGCCCGAAAACACGCCACGTCTTTTGATGCATTCCCTATAGGATGAAAATTTATAAGTATTCTCCTGTCTCACAATTGGCTTTCCTTTTGGCGAACTATCCCCTGTGAAGTCAAAATGGGACGTTTTTGAAAGGTTTCCTTTGATTGACGTGCAAACTTGCGAGTTTACTCATCTGTGCGTACTACTTAAATCAGAAATGCCAACTCGCAACCTCATTGTCGTCTTTCTTGAGGTTAGCCGCTCCCAACCCAAGCAGAACCATCAGCGAACCGCCGCTGGGATTCCTGAGTGGACTTTCCCAACAGGAGCTTCCAGTCACACTCCTGAGGCACAAATTAGATTTTCGTGAAGACACAATTACTATGACACTCTATTCGAATAAAGACAAGAGCTCACTTAACCTGTGAATCTGCGGTCTGCTCGCACAAAACAAGCACTCTGATGAAGCCAATTACCATAGCACACCCTCCTATTTTCAAAATCATCGCGATAAAGATAGTCATCTCTCTGTTAATTACTTTGTTGACTCAGATGGGATAAAAAATGTGTGTGTGTGCGGGCGCGCATGCATAAATGCCTCACATTTTCTCTCCCGCGATGTCAATGTGGTTGCGTACAAACACACTGGTTCGCGACCGCTTTTACCTCCTACTTCTTCGGTCACCGGCACACAAACAGTCGTAAACGCACAACGCGTAACGCAACCACATTGATTCCCAAGGCCGTCTAAACGCAAGCCAGAAGTGGCCTGACTTGTGCTGGCTGCACCAATGCGGTTGTGAACTGGTTGAAAAACGCAATTTGTGTGTTTAGGACGAATTTGCAAGTCTCTTTTAGCTACGCCCTGTTTAGATTCACATACACACATACAAACTTACATATATATATACATACATACAACTGTGTCGATTTAACTGAAATGCTCAGTTCAGCCGAAATTACTTCTATACACTACCACTGCGATCTCGCATTAGAATTCTCATGTGCGCTGCCTCCGCACCCCCAACCACCCCCCCCCCTTGGCCTGATGTAATGCTTACATGTACGCAATTCAAAGGCCAATACCAGGACCAGCAAACCAAAACCCAATTATGCAAGTTTTGGTATCCAGGCCGACTGAGGTCGAAGTCTGTGCGTGTCCTTTCCTGTATGACCAAACAATTGTAGTGAAATATCATTAGTGAAAGTTTTGTAAAATGATTCTGTATGCATTAAATCAACACTCAGTCATGGGACATGTCGCAGCGATCTCCAACAGATTGTTAGTAGACGTGCTCTTGGAGAGAAATTTTCACAATTCATTCTGGCAATTTAGTGCTCCACATCATCCGACTGCCTAGCAACATCACAGTGGAATGAGTTCTGAAATAAAGAACAAAAGAATAGCTAAGAACAATTATAAGCATAAATCATGTAGACAGCGGTGGAGTTCGACTCCGGTAATTGATCGAATGTCTCCATCCCGCTGGATGGACGTATCTCCTGGACTCCGACTAGGCAGTCCTATTCGTACTACTGGACAAAGTTCACTGATCAATATTTTTGTACATGTTCCCCTTCCTTAATTGCCTCGGATAAAACCGAGGGAGTCCAGCTGTGGACCAGTGTAATAAGTACCCCCGTCACCACAACCTCTACTCAAAAAGTCGATGATGTTGATGCAGAGGGGGAGAAATCTGTGTAGGAATGATGTGGACGGATAGAAAATTCTTCCGGCAAAACTGACTATTAGTGTCTCTTGACCAAAGCTAATTGACTGTGCGGCCTTTTCATTCTAAACTGGTTCCACACGTGTCCACCGATGGGCTCATCTAAATCTTGCATTTTTCGTCCCTTGGAGCTGATCGATCGATCGGCTCGGAACGTGTCATTCACTCACTCATTCACTCATTTACCCACCCACCCGCTCAACTCAACTCACCCACTCGCCCATTTATTCGCTTTCTCTCTCAAACACCCACAAACACAATCTTCACTTACTGAACTTGAATGAATTTGATCGGTGGCTTCAGTTCCATATTGATATGTTATCTCCTTTCATTCGGTTAAGGCATCATTCCTATGATTTTAGAGGCAACCAGAGAGAAAGATGTATGTTTTTCTCAAAACCTGAACATTTTCCAAAATTTCCGTAAGTAGACCACGCTAAAACTGCTCTACTTTTATATTCAACCGATGTAGCTAAATTACGCACAGGGAAATCCTACCAGAACTGGCATTGCAAGCAAACCACTCAGTGTCACGGGCCACGGCACCTTGAGCGGATAACCAATAAGATTCCTCGGTGAACTCCTCGACACCTCTGAGTGTCCCCCGTAATTCTACTGGAGGGATGTCTTGCGTTTGACTTCCAGCCAGACGGACGATTCGTCACATTTTGCTCAATCGAACAGGATGTTCACATTTCGAGCAGACTAAGTTCTTTGTGAAATGAGTATAGTAATGCGATAGTATACAACTTTGAAAATGGATATTTGGAAATATTTTTGAGTGAAACTGTAATTATTTCCGTTTCCGTTCCAAAATAGGGATCGCATTTCTCGTATCTTTTGTACTGAAGTTACGAAACGGGAACTTTACGGGAACGGAAGTCAGAGGTAATTACAAGTGACATACGAGCTAGCCAAAGAGGATTAAAAGAACGGACAAATCAGTTGGTATGAAGAGGGCCAGAAAATCATCCAGAGATGTCCCTAATTGTTATAGTACTCCAGTCACATCCGCATGATATCAGGTGAATTGACTGAGATTTTCGACAACCACAGCTATCAGGTCACACCGTAACCCGGTCACTCGTGACTGTCTTTGTGTGAATGGTCAGTAGTTAGTAAACAAAGCACACACAAAAGTCCTGTCAGAGAGGATACTTCTCAGTTTCAGCAATCACTGAGTTGGTGGGTGGCGGTGGGGCAGGATCAGGTGACTGCTTTGTCTGATTGTGCAGTCGATCCGATCGTTCCATCAAGCTTACGCTGTGTCGTGAAGACACTCACAACTGTATACCGGCATTCTATTTCTATCCAACTGTAGGTGGTTTCGGATCACGAAACCAGGATTATGCAACCCACCGATAACATTACCACGGGTAATAGTGGTCAACAAAGTCTGACGTTTGGGATTACCTATGAGCATGACTGATCACCGAGTAGTTCAATCTGTTCGCCGTTCAGCAATCTATCCGTTTCGATTTTGGCCAGTGCTGATGGAGGAAATCGATCCGCCTAAATGAGATGAACTAAGGGGAAGTGGAAACATCTGTGACTGAGAACTGCGGCAAGAGCCAACACAAGTCATAATTATATTTTCTTTAACTATTCCCTTTATAATCAAGACCCCAAGATGAAATCGAATAGGAAGAACTGTAGATAACATTTCTCCCTTCCTTTCATGCTTGAACCGTAAAAATATATTTATTTGTGAGGTTGGTTAGTTAATTAAGTGAGTGAGTGACTGAACGCGAGATCAGTACATTAGACTAGATAGATAGATAGATAGATAGATAGATAGATAGATAGATAGATAGATAGATAGATAGATAGATAGATAGATAGATAGATAGATAGATAGATAGATAGATAGATAGATAGATAGATAGATAGATAGATAGATAGATAGATAGATAGATAGATAGATAGATAGATAGATAGATAGATAGATAGATAGATAGATAGATAGATAGATAGATAGATAGATAGATAGATAGATAGATAGATAGATAGATAGATAGATAGATAGATAGATAGATAGATAGATAGATAGATAGATAGATAGATAGATAGATAGATAGATAGATAGATAGATAGATAGATAGATAGATAGATAGATAGATAGATAGATAGATAGATAGATAGATAGATAGATAGATAGATAGATAGATAGATAGATAGATAGATAGATAGATAGATAGATAGATAGATAGATAGATAGATAGATAGGTTGATTGATTGATTGACTGACTGGCTGTGCAACTAACTGACTGACTGACTGACTGACCGAGTGGGGGAGTAATTGAGCTAAATAAGCCCTCTCCGCTCTTTCTTCCGTATGTTTACACCATATTTAGTTTTGCAGGTGTCATGAAGTGAACAGAAATTTATCGGCTGCAGGAGTTGACAAGAGGAACCTGATCTATGTTATTCTTTACTTGACAAGCCTGACTGACGAGGTAATCAGTGTAGTGGGCTATAATAATCACTGCAAATCAGATGCTAAAGCAATAGCGTAATGACCGTCCACAATTTATTGACCTGTGAATTATACACCGACAATAAGGGTGACTACAGGACAGTTTGTTTCTATATCAAATTACCTATCGCGACTTAGTGGAATGCCCAAAAAGCTCACCCATTTTAATGGACTAGATAGAATGACTTCTACAAACTTCCTACTTAGATGCCATCTGTGGCTACTGTGCCTCATGATGGTCTTTGATACGTGATTGATTTCTTCGAGTCCATGAGAGTTTGGTGAGCATCAAGACTAAATCAGCTTAGAAGACTACAGTTGTACCACATTCTTGAAAAAATAACTCGATAAAATGGGTCGTTAACTGAAGCTTTTTGATTGAACGGACACAGAAGTGGACTACCTGAGGTTTCTCTCAGCGGTGGAAGCGGTCATTGCACTTCACTGGGTAGTCATCATCCGCCTAAGTTGAGCAACCCCCAGCCCAAAGGCTGCCCCCCCCCCCGTCCACGTGCTGCTTGATGTATTTGGATGCATGGGGCTGAGGATTGAATCGGAAAAGCTGATCGATAAAAATGAATCACCAAATACAAGATATGATAGGACCAACCACGGGGTCTCACTTGACAAACCAGAAGAAATATCTTCACTGGTGCTCTAGTCACGCTCCCGTACTGGTTTAATGCACTTTGCATTGTGGGTCAGGCTGTTGAGTCAAAGGACAAAGTTCCCAAACAAAAAATCCTTGTGCTGTGTGGATAGCCGCGAAGCATGGTTTGCCCAGAAATCTTCGGTGATCTCTCGGAAAACATTTCTTGTCTCTCTGCTCTTCATCCATCAAATACAAATTCTAAATGGACACGAGAAGCCACAACAAGACGTGACCGAAAATTTATAACTGAAGATAAAGACAACAACTTAGAGATAGGAATGAATACAGAGCCGACTCTTAGACCTGCACGTTATCTTCTCTTACTAGCTTTCAACACCAGCACAGTTTTCGAAAAGGGGAAAAAGGATGCTCTAATCAAAACCCTTGAAACTTTGGAAATGGATGTGCTTTGTGTCTTTGAAACAGTCATAAAAGACCCAACTTCATTGATAACACTCTTCGCATGTTGTGCTATTTGGTGTCTGGTGCTCAGACTCACGATGGCCGTCGTGTCGCTTCGAGCAGGAGAGCTCAGCGTGCATTACTCGAGTGGATCCCAGTCAACGGTCGTGTACGTGTGATTCTGTTGGACCGTTCTGTGCGTGTCATCAACAACAATTTGAAGCGTCGAAGCTTGTTCATCGCTTCTGTTTATGCCCCGATTGACTTTATTTCTCCTGAGACCAAAGACGAATTCTGCCATGATTTTTATAACTATTCCGCGGTGTGCGCTCTACAGATGGGATAGTGTTTGCTGGAGACTTCATTGCTGAAGCTGGAACATTAGATGAGATTTGGATGTATATAGGAGAAAAATATCCCTTTTATCTTCTTTTTTATTTACGATACAACAATGTACACCAATTTGGGAAGAGGGCCGCGGCCAAAGAAAGACTGCCAGTTGGGGGTGTGACCAGCCGTGGCAAAGATCGAACCCGGTTCGTTATTTGTCTCAAGTCCACGATGATAATCGTTTGACCACAGCCGGTCGAAATGGTTGCCGCGATCAAGTTATCCATTATTGCGACTGATAAGACTGTACGAAGGGATCTGCTCTCACAGCATTTGTCTTCTGTCTTTTTTTGGTAAAATTTACCCATCTATGAACTATTCCTAGCAAGTATAAAGTTCACGCACAGAAACGAGTACCGACTAACGTGACATCTTCCTGCACCTTGGACTCAGATCGACCAAATCGCTATTGGCAAACGCTGGTGCAGATCAGTTCAAGGCTGTTACTCATTTTGGTCCACGTCCACAGACACTGACCACTCTTTTGTGCGTGCGCTTTTCAGCCAATTTCTAGTCCGTGGACGAACCAATGCCCAAGGGAACCTCGATCCGCAGCTGCTACTGGACGACAACCATCGATCTGCTTTCCAGACATAACTATCCGCCAGATTATCATTGCAGTGAAATTCCCAGAACCCAGAAGATCGATGGAAAGAGATCAAGGCTGTTGATTCTACCCAAGGCACCAAAATCAAACACACAGAGAAACGAAGAAGATCCGTATCCTCAGTTGCACTGTTAGATGCTCGCATATCGATTCCTCCGGATTCCAGGTGCGATGAGGCCCACAGATGCTTTAGAAGCCTACTGATTCTGAGTCTGAGAAATGATTGTGATCAGTGCTGGGTTGTGAAGTACGTGAGCTGGAAAAAGCTAAGGAGTTCGGCAACGGCCGCAATCTTTCCCCGACCAACAAGGAATAGTGTTCCAGGAAAACGAGGGGTTAATGAATTGATCAAAGAGCTGCTCACTGACTCAAATTCTAACGCGTCGTCTAAATAGCTGAGTGGGGTATTTCGAGAAACAGCATAACTGCACTTTAACCACGACGGATGTACTAACTAACGATGTTTAAAATTATGGATTTAGATACCAATCCTCCATCAGAAGTGTAGGTTCTCCATGAAATAAGCTACGTCAAAAGATATGAGGCTTCTGGACCGGGTATTAGATGGCAAAAGCCAGTTCTTCAATAAAAATCAATCAGTATTTTGTTAGAGGTTGAATCAACGCAATCTAAAAAGTTGCTAATTCCTTGGCGGGTTATAAAGCTGTTTGCACCATCCAGATTGCTCGATTCAGAATGTTCCAAACAGAAGTTTCTGTTGACCAATCAGGAAACGCCATTGATTTGGTAAGATTGAGCATACCCCACACATCGTTTCCGTTTTGATAGGCTTCTACTTGCATACCAACTGGTAACTTTGGTAGCCCTAAGCTCGAGACGGCTAATGCTACTCTCCGATGGATAATCGTATAGAGTTATCTGCCTCAGCCTCCTTGTCGGTCCTTTTCATTTTTTTCTTAACTTCTACCGTAGTTCCCTCTCTTGTTTCCCTATTCTTCTTCTTCATCACTTTCTTGTGATTTTCTCAGATGGACCCTATTCCTTCTTATCCGACGATCTCCAGAGCTTATAAGTGATGAATTATTTGCTGTGCGAGATAGCATCTCTAATTTGACCCAGTATTTTTCTGTCGGCCTCATTGACTGAATCCAGATTGTGTCACCTGGCTTGTGTGGAAGCAATCGTTTGCCATACCGATAGTAAAATCTTTTTTGCTTCACCATTCGCTTTTCTAGTTTCAGTTTGATTGCTGAAGGTGCTTCAACGTCTGGATCCAGTAAACCAGCACAGGCGGATAGAGTCTTACGAGTCACTCTTCTAAATGGACATTTCGTTGAGATTGATACCCACCTTTAAAGAAGTCATATTTCGAAGCTCAAGCAGAGCGATAAACGGACCGCTGCCCTCTGACTGGCACTTCTTAAGTATCTTTTTTGCCTGTTTCACAGCGCTCTCTGCTTTAAAGTTGGACTGACTGTGGTAAAGACAGATGACGTGATGGCTGAAATGCCACATCTTTGAAAAATGCTTGAATTCAGTGCTGTGAAACTGAGGACCACCATCGGAAATCACTAATCGAGATTCCATGTCGTGCAAAATTGGCCCGCAGTTTGCTGATAATTTCTGCAGTTTCTTCTGTTCTCAGAAGGTCGACTTCGAAGAAATCATTGTAATAATCAGTGGTCACTAAGTAACTGTCCTTTCCATGGTAAAAGATATCCAGCGCCACAATTTTCCAAGGCCGGTCAGGTATTGGGTGCATTTCCATCGGTTCTTTCGTTTTTCGCTGATCAAATTGTCTGCATGGTTCGCAATTTGCTACCATCTGTTTAATCTTTTCTACCATACCAGACCAGCAGTATGATTCTGTGGCCCGGGTGATACATCTATTGATACTTGCTTGTGAGCAGTATAACCGACGTAGAGCGTCCTTTCGAAAAGATTACGGGACCACCAAAAGCTCACCTCGAACAATCAATTCATCCTCCGTTGTTAGCTTACCACGAAATTTGAAATAAGGTAACAGTTCTGCCGACTTGGTTTTTTTCTTCCGGCCAACCTTGAGTGGTAACATCCTTCACAGATTGTAGACAAGGATCTACCATCGTGGCATTCTGGATTTGGGATAATTCAGCTTCCGTCACCGCCAATGCAGTGTTCACCGTTTCATTTCTATGTTCGTCTTCCGTATTCGGTAGTGTGACCCGTGAGAGTGTATCAGCTACTGATATCTGCTTTCCTTGAAAATTATGAAGTTCGTAGTTATACTTCTGGAGACCTATTAGCATCGATTGTATTCTACGTGGTGCTCGATGTAGCGGCTTATCCACGATCGTGATCAACGGCTTGTGATCTGAATATATGTGCGTAAGTCATCCGAACTTGTATTCATTGAACTTCTCCAGAGCGTACACGATTGCCAGTAGTTAGTTTTCAATTTGCGCACCTTTCTGTTCACAACTTGTTAAAGTCCTACTACGATAATCAAATGGGAGTCCATTCTGTAACAGAACTGTTCCTAAACCACGTTGGTTGCTATCACATTGTATGCATAGGGGTAAGGTGTGATCATAATATGCTAGGACTGGGGCCTTCACGATAAACTGCTTGATGCGATCAAATGCTAATTGCTGTTCATCTGACCAGATCCACGATTCTCCCTTATGTGTTAATCGGCGGACTGGTCTCATCATTTCTGCCAACTCTGGTAGTAATCTGCTCAGGCAGTTGATCGTCCCGGTATAGCGTGAGGCACTTTTCGCACAGGCTGGCACAGATATATCTACGATCGTGCTTACCTTATCCTGGTTTCATCTGATACCTTTCTTTGTCAGAATATGGCCATGGAACCTGACTGCCGTTTGATAAAATGCAAGCTTTTCTCGTTTCAACCTAACTCCGTCTCTGGCGCAATATTGCAGAAAAGAACGGAACATTCGGCTCCGTTCCTCGATGTTTTTGCCACAAATTAGAATATCATTTGCTACGCAGAGTACTTCAGGTAACTCGTCGAATGCTTGGAGAATCCTGTTCAAGAATATTTCGCTCTACTCCTTCAGGTCGAATGACAGTCGCTTCCAATGGTAACGGTCATATGGTGTGCCAAGTGTCAAATAAATCGGGGCTACATCCAACTCTAAACTTCAAGACTCTGAAGCTAGATCGAATTTCGCACAACACGTTTGATCACTCAGGTAGACGGAAAGATGCTCACACCCAGAGTGTTTTGTTTAAAGGTTTGGGATCAATGCAAATGCGAATATTCGCGGATGTCTTCGCCTCAGTTACTCCATGATCCGCCAAATCTCTCCGTTTTCATTCTTAACCAAGGCATCTTCGGAGGTAATGATGATCAACTTGCATTCAAATCATCCTCCAGTTGCGTACGGAGTACCCCTTGTCTACAGTGCTACAGGTTCTGCTGATTGATTTACGTGCGATTTCACCATTTCCGGAAGTATTTCCAATTTCTCTTTGAAAACAGAAGCATATTTTCTAAGTAATATTCAGCATTACTAGATATATGACACAAAATGGTTGGACTTCTTCCATTTATCACAAGTTCTTCCAAAGCCGGACTGCTGTCTCTTCCTGCGAAAGGTAGTCTGCCACAAAATCGACACTCCGTATTTGACTTACAGAGTTTCCAAGGTGTTATTTGTACAGACCATGAGATTCTGACGCATTCAACGTCTCTGTACGTTTTTCAGCTGCATTTTCATCTTGCTAGATATTGACGCACAGATGAAGTGTTAATTTCGGAATGTTCCACGACCTCTTGACCACAACTAGGTGGCTTAACCAAATCAATATCTAGTCCCGCATGAGGCTCTCTTCTGGGCAGACGCGAAAACTACACGACCACACCAATGTTCTCAACCGAAACACAAAAGACTCAAAGAATTTGTCCGGCTTCTGTGTCAGCTGGTTAAAAACAAATTGCTCGTGTTTCGTTGCGCTCCCAAAGAATATATCGTTTGGGTTTCAACATAACCATCATCGAGTCACCGCTATCCCCATTGGAATCATGCGAAAAGCCACTTATAGTTAGAAGCTCTATTGGTCCAATGGTACGACGAAATAATGCAAGTTGGATGGCTCATGATTCATGCTCCATTAAACTGCGTTTGCCAACACCCTCAGTTGTCAGGCCATCTATTAGTATCTTCCATCACTTAGTGCGCCCGTGAGTGAACCTGTAGGTGATTATGCCGTCGAGTCTGCGACATTGACACTACCACATCAGATGCCGCCGCCACCAAGTGGAAATTCAGTTCTTCAGGAAAAACGATCAGTTTATTGTTGCGGCCTGCAACAAGGGAATCTGGAACTTTACTGATTCGTTATTAGTTTACACGAATAATATTGATCGACTTAGAAATTTCCAAGCAAAACTCGCCTACTGACTAATCAAGAAGCTCACTGGAAGGGGTAAAACAAATACATATCAAACCCAGGTTGTCTCCGTCTGTTTTCAAAGATAGGGGCTGAGTACTGCTGCCGGAGTTGTGAACTCTGCAGTTTGTTGTGGGTGAAGGAGCATGTTTCGATGAGTTGGTGTGAACTAGTGATCTCACCGATTTAAAAGGCCGGTGGTGATCAAACAATCATCATCGTGGGCTTCGGACAATAACGACGGGAACTCAATTCCCATTCCCGCTTTCCCACTTGGCGGTCTTTCATTGTCTAAGACCCCCTTCATGAAGAGTACTTTGTCGTACAAATAAGGAAAGTAGAACAAAGAATATTTATAAAAGAGCTGGAACCTACTGTGAGAAAAGCAGGGGGATAAGTCTGGTTAGCTTCCTATCTAAACTCCTCTCGGATATTATTCTCCACCGAATATCTAACGCGGGTGAACAGTGCTTTTGCACGAACGAAGCTGGGTTTAGACCTGGCCGATCTTGTGTTGATCATGTCTTCTGTTTGACAAATTTCAGAAAATAGGCCCAACTTCTGTAGGCCCACCATCTCTGTTTTTCTGACCGTCAGTGTTCAAAAGGTCATCAAGCGGGGTGTTCTATCCTTCTGTCCTGGGTTCGTACCCTACTCCCACAGCCGGTAACTTCCCCCAAATTGGCAGCCTCAAAATGGTCGCAACTGCCTTCCTGAGATTGTATACGGTTATTATATAATAAGAGGAACTAAAGTAAAGGAAAATAAGGAAAGAAATCTGAAATTGGCGTTTGACCCAATCGACCGTACTGTTCTCTAGTGCTGCTTCTTGTCAAAGCGAGTAACAGAGGAATTCATTTCCATCTTAAAGTTCCTTTACATGAACAGCCGAAGCCGAGTTCGGGCTCACAGTGCTCTTTCACTCGAGTTCATCACGAAAAGTGGTGTACATAAGGGTTGTCCCCTTTCTCTTTTCTTCGTCAACTTCATGGTTTGTATGGTCCTGGATATCATCCTTTTTGTGTGAGGATAGTGGTGCTGAACAAAACCCTGGTTAAAAATAGTCAGACCTAGAATATGCGGACAATAAAGTTCTTCTAAGTGAAGATCCAGGTAAGTTGCAAGCTCTTCTAGATAGCTTGGACAACTGTGTAGCAATGTTCGGTATGTGTTTTGCAAATTCGAAGTGCAAAATGCTGTTGCTCGATTGAGTTGGTCCAACACCATACCTTTCAGTGTCTGCAGGAACTATAGATGCGGTAGATAAGTTCTGTTGTATGGGCAGTTGATTTCACCCAGCGGTTGAATATCCAATGAAGTGTTTTTGCGAATACAGAAGACTCGTTTGTCATTTGCCAACCTGCAGGATTTGTGACGTCGAAATGACATCTGTTTATCTATTGAGTCTGGAATGTAGTCTGCAGCGATCAGACCCGTGCTTCCGTATGGTTCTGAGACATGGTCACTGCCGGTTGAGAATATACGAAGATTTTCGGTATTTGAACACCGATGTCTTCGTAGCATTGTTTGAATCTAGTAGGAACAGCGCCTCAAAAATGCGGAGGTTCGGCGAAGAGTATTGGGCTTACGAAACAAATCATTCAACGAAACACTTAAGCTCACCTGACTAAGGTGGTAGGGACATGTGTTGTACATGTCCCCGGATAGAATTCCTCGGTGCGCTTTGTTCTCTGAGAAGGTAATGTTTGAAAGATGAGTAAGATTGGTCAGTTCACGACATGGAAGAAAAGTATGAAAAACCTAACAAGTGGACCTGACCGTGTGGGACGTGTTAGGCTTCCTGGGTGAGGTTCAAGAGATCATCCATTCGGTGGTAAGATACTCTGGAAAATATAACTCGGTGTCTCGATCACTGGTGCTCTTGTATTCACTAACTTTATTCCCTGTTTACGTTTGTTTTTTCATCATCTCCGATTTACGCATCCGTTGAGAGAGCAAAACAAAGCCACTGTGCCAAGTGCATGATTACCGAATATTTGACTCTGTCTGTCTGTCTGTCTGTCTGTCTGTCTGTCTGTCTGTCTGTCTGTCTGTCTATCTATCTATCTATCTATCTATCTATCTATCTATCTATCTATCTATCTATCTATCTATCTATCTATCTGTCTGTCTGTCTGTCTGTCTGTCTGTCTGTCTGTCTGTCTGTCTGTCTGTCTGTCTGTCTGTCTGTCTGTCTGTCTGTCTGTCTGTCTATCTATCTATCTATCTATCTGTATGTATGTATGTATGTATGTATGTATGTATGTATGTATGTATGTATGTCTATCTATCTATCTATCTATCTATCTATCTATCTATCTATCTATCTATCTGTCTGTCTATCTGTCTATCTTTCTATCTGTCTGTCTATCTATCTGTCTGTCTATCTATCTGTCTGTCTATCTATCTATCTGTATGTATGTATGTATGTATGTATGTATGTATGTATGTATGTATGTATGTATGCATGTCCATCTCTCTCTCTCTGTGTGTGTGTACAAATTATTCCCAAACCGGACAAAATTCAGCTGACTGGGCCACTCCAAACACAGACCAAATCAAAAACCATTGGTGTGATTTCCTCTCACAGGCTGAATCAGTCAGCCATTTCAAAGTCACACCACTGGTCCGGATTCGTTTGTCAAATGTGTGAAAAATTGGAAGCAACTGGACTTCATGTTTCTACGCACAACGCTGTCCAATGAGTCAGACTAAATTCTACTTCTCCTATTCTGAATGAAAGATGTGACGTGTAGTGCATCATGAAAAAAACAGGACCGATTTATCTCCAACGAGTATTGATTAACTCGCCGGAGAAATTATTCACCTTATTGTCGGATCTTGTGTGTGGGAATACAAAAGTGAATGTTTACTGGCAATTGGGGCCAAACGAAAAAGATTGCAAATTAGATACGTAATTCCTTACTGTGTTGAAGTAATCGAAATGGCAACAATTCTCAGTCTTCGTGGATTTGACTGAACAGGAGGTCAGTTATAAAACCAGTCTTGGAAAAGGTTATCCGTGGTAACCGAAAAGTAGACAACCTAACAATGATTTCGACTACGCTGTGCCATTGAACAGTAAAATTCTGCCAGGATGTCGTAAGTTTGTCAGCTTAATTCCGTTTCAGTTGGCAAGGCCGAGGGATGGGATGTGATTACCAGTGTAACTGTTTTTCTGCGAAATGTCCCCTTTTCTTTGGATGCAGTGGTTTGGCACGAGTTCATCCATGAGTAGACTCCGACCAAACCTGCTTAGATAATTTCGATGACGTCACTGTAGCCGTGACTATGATAGGTTTACTGAGGATAACAGTGGATTTTTTTCAGTGACGCAGTTTCTCAACATGTTGAAGATGCATATACGGGAAAAATATGCCAGTAGAAGCTGAGTCAAAAGTTTTGAGATTGGTTAGCACGACCACTCCAGATGTTATCACGTGATATAGAGGTGAAACATACGCGCATGTGTGACTAGACATGGACAACTGCAGTGTACAGCGGCCACAAATTGTGGGCAACATCTACAATGGAATGTGTCAGACAAGCAAGCTGCAGCTGGTTGTCTTTGTGAAGGCATAGTTCACGAAATGGTCTTGCTCAGAATCAAATAAACTCTGACTGGTCTAAGTTGGGTTTACCTAAACATGATGAGATTGGTTATAAGGTCGCCGGGCTAACCATAGTCACTCCACAATCTTATCGTTGTTTTTTGAGTAAAGTAGCGGTGAACGGAGTGGGAGTACTGTGTGAAAATTCCATATGCAATTCACGCGATCCCGTACCGCACAGTTTTCCGACCACAAACAGTGAGATGGCCCATCCATTCAAAAGCAGCGTGACCAAGTGAAAGGAAGACCGCTTGTGATTGGTCGACCGGTAGCTCACCATTGAGCCCAATTTTTTATTCCTATCTACATATGCGGGGCAGCTTTCGAGGGCTACAAATAAGATGCACTGTACAAATACACCCGGAATAAGCACACCGTACAATTCCGCATCCCATGCCTTCTTATTAATTTGACGTATTTACTCTTGTGTTGGTACCATTTCCATTTGACTTATCACTTCGGTTAATCCGGTTAGCTCGTGTTGGTCAAAAGAGGACATCACAGACAAAGCACGTTAAAATTAATATTGATCTTTTTGCACGCTTTAGCGTCCCTTTCATTCCATCACCCCTCAGGAAATTTGGCTCTTTCGGATCCATTTTAATCTATGGTAGAATATGTGCATTCTGTGGACTCCTGTGGTGTTCTTTTTTTACGAAAGATATTGGATAAGTCGAATCTCACCAATTTATTCAAAAGCACCAACAAGTCGATTAAACCATTCAGTTTAACAAGCCTCTAACAGTGCTCACCGAGGCTGAGAATACCGTTACTTTATTGATGGTCACATTCACTTGTATGCTTTCAGTGATACATGTTGTTGCTGGTGGGTAAGGTCTTGTCCAGTGAATTCAACGACAGCTTTTGTGTGCCCGACAGAAGATAAGTTTCAGCAGTAGCAGCAACAAAAACAACAACGCTTCTCTTTAGCTTTCACGCTTTGCAACTTCGTATGACATCTCACAGTAATTCTTGCAATACTGGTTCTTCTATCATGTCCCAAATAAGTTCAGGAAATAAGAGGTAGTAAGACTGTTACGCATTTAGTTTTCATCCATCCTAGTTTTTTACGTCGTATGGAACTCGAATGCTTAGCGTAAAGCGATCCACCTGGTGGTCAGTTGACAACTGACTGACAGTCTGTTTTCCACAGCAGAGAGTTTACTGCCCTTCTGCTCTGCTAAAGTAACCACCATGAAATTTGTTTCATTCTGCCTGCAGTGCTTCTTTTCAATCATGTATCTAGTTGGCCACCACTGAGCCATTAGCACGAGTAGTTTCTGAAAACTTATTCAACTTATGCGAATCCTAAGATTACTGTAATCATCTCTCTATAATAGGAAAGGTAGGTGCCTCATGTCTTCGTGGTTGGGGTCCAAAAGATCCGTCAACGAGTTAGCTGGAGACACTGAGGGATACGACAGCGAACCGTGGACAGTGGTGATCGTGTTGTTACTTTCTTTCTGTCCAGTGAGAGTGATTGGTCAATGAGCTTTTGTACAGTTAGACTGTGTATTCCGTGTGTTGGCTACTAGGGCATTCTTTACTTTTACCCACCTGTGTAGGTCCACTCCCTGTTCATCTCGTATATTCATACTTTCTAATTCAACGTACAAGATGGAGAGAAAGGCCATGGTCCTTTGACTTGTGCTGCTGTTTAACTCTCTTCGATAATGATAATGGATATTTTCTCAAACACAAATTGAATATAGGAGGTATCCTTGCTCCAGATGCCTTTTTTATTCATTCAGAGGAATTTAAACGGCGCTTCGTTCGAACAGTATCAGTCGGTTAACTCAGCCCTTCGTCAACCACTGGTTAGCCATTTACCGAATGTATGATTAGAGAAAGTAAAATACAGAGAAATTATGTGGTTCCCTCAATTAAAAGTGACGTAGCGGTAGAAGTAGCAGTCGTAGTAGTAGTAGTAGTAGTAGTAGTAGTAGTAGTAGTAGTAGTAGTAGTAGTAGTAGTAGTAGTAGTAATAGTAGTAGTAGTAGTAGTGGTAGTAGTAGTAGTAGTAGAAATAGTAGCACTAGTAGTAGTAGTAGCAGCAGCAGTTGTTGTTGTTGTTGTTGTTGTTGTTGTTGTTTTTGTTGTAGCAGTAGTATTCACCCCCTTCCGCTGAATTATTTCCCTTTCTACTACACACAAACCGTTGTTCCGCCGTTGTGCAACCAAGAGATCCTGTTGTGTTTGAAGTCGGTCGGGTGGATGGGCAGGTGGACTGTGTCGGACAAACACTTTCGAGTGAGGACGAAAAGGTAAACAAGTCAGAAAAAGATTAAAGAGGATTAAAAAGCAATTCGACCAGTGGCTGATTAATAACACCAGAGCACCGCTTCGCCCTCACGTCCCAGTCAGTCAGAGGGGATAATTTGCAAAGCACAGAAACGACAGCTTACGACGGAACCGTGGAGGTACGTGCCTGACATCTGGCAAATGGTCCTAATCAAGGGGTTAATCCACCGACTCATTCAACAACCTGTGCTGCTACAAACTTATTAACCCTACCCAGGGAACAGAATGTGCTTGCACACACACACACACGCTCGTGCGCAACTGAAGGTAATTTGAGCAAAGGATAATCATACTTCATTGTAAACCGTAATGGTTGCCTTCAGGCGAACCAGGTGCTGAAGCGAATGAAATGAGGTTGTTTTTTTCTTGTCCAGAATGTGACACACATACATACCTACATACCTACATATGTGCATAAGTAAAACAAATTCATGTTTAAACAGCTTCAGCGGAAACTACACCAGAAATATTCCGGTGAAGATGAACAGGTTAGTGACCAAAGTGAATCAAGGCTTGGGATCAGAATCTCGGTAGTTAACGCATTCACGCAGGATTCTTTGCTCGGGAGGAGCACGAAACTTTACTCTACTTTACTTTGCGTGACGTGACTTGAATAAAGTGATCAAGTCTTTAAGATCAAGAGCACACACTTTAGCTGTTGTTGTCACGGGGTGTGACAGAACGTGAGTATCAATCAATTTTGCTCACGGAAACAGAACTAAGTGAAGCTTGTTCCCACGACATGACCAAATCAATAAGCTGGGAAATGGATCGGAGAAAAGTTGCTTTGGGTGAGTAGTATGATATTAGATTTTAAGTAACATGCTTTATCATGCACTTTGAATGTTTAAATCACCATTGAAAACCATCCTTTCGATGAAACCGTACAGTGCTTCCATGATTTCCAATAGCTGCCTGAAAGTTCATTCTGCATGATACAGCGCATTACGTAGTCATGCTTTTGATTGCAATCTTTACCATGCCTATCCTCAGTCCCGTGATATGATCATTTTTGTCTCTTTGGTATCCTCAGTGGACGCAACGAAAAGCACTGCCTTGCCGAAATAGTTTTTCTGTTATGTAGATATTTATTATTCATTATCATAGGCCTTTAATTAGTCAGAAGGTTGCTTTGATAAGTGGAAACCCCAAACGAATTTATTTCGGAATATTTTTCACGAAAAATCCTATAGAAATTATCTTCTCGTTGGATTTTGATTAGACTCGGTCAGACCAAGAAGACAAACATTACTGAGGTACTCAGGCCAACTCATTGCATTTTAACATATTTTTTTCAAATTCATCCGAACAAGTCAGTGGCAGGAAGGAACTAGTGATTTTACTATTTGGATTATTAATTATTTATTGAATAGGGGTGGGTACAAAAGGAAATACCATAAGGAATGGGACTGAATTCCAATTAGATATCCATGGCTTGGAAAGCGGCAAACGTGAAGGTTGTACGATTGAGGGGAGAGCAGCAAACCACCGGTCACAATCGATGGTCATCGGTGCAAAGAATTCGGACGAACATCTAGGTGGTCATTGCTTTGGCACTGTGCAACTTTTTCCGACTTTACGCGATAAACCATAACGGATAGGTCGAAAAGAATAACACTTTAGTGTTTGAACTATGGAGCATCTAGTGCACTCCACTGCGGGATTTTCCTGTCCTTTTTCGAATTTGCCCGGTGGCATATTCCATTTTTCATGTCCGTCGATGGTCAAACGGTCATCACGAGAGGTTTTCAACCCTTCTGTCCTATGTTAGAACCTTGATTCCACGGCCAGTCACTTTCCCCGAATGGCTGCCTCAAACTGACCCCTTCCTGTTATATGACTGAAGGAAGAGAGTTATGAAGATTACCAGGTAAAAGATGATGGTGATTCGAAGCCATGAAAACTCGCAGATAAACTGTTTTCAGTTCACTTCAAAACCACCTTTCGTAGCACACTTTGTTGCCCCTAATCTCCTCGTTGTCGTGAGGCTCATCTGTACTTCCCTTCGGTCTTGGTTTTCCACAGCCAGTCTTGGATCCCGAACGGCCGAATTCAACGAATTCACTTTTCGTTCCCGCTAGAAAAGCTTTTTTCAGTTTCAGCATTAGACTATTTACACTGTTCGTGTAATGCGATATCAACACTCAACTCAGCACCGAAAGTCATGGAAGTATCGTACAGATTGTTCACCAACTCAGCCTCAGTTGGAGAAAAATCCCCATTTGTATAACTGAGGGTTATACACACGCATCATCACTGTGCTGTCCGGGTCAACTCTCAACGTCAACGCTGCAACCGTACCCTTCTGTTAATGGTTTTGTCCGTTGCCAGTTCGTTATCCACGAAATATGCGGCTTCTATGGTGAACGTCCTTTCAGTCTGGGCTTAATTTTGACGAAAGCTTTACAAGTGAACTATTGAACTTGAATACTTCACCCACTTCAGTAGTATTCACTTTATTTCTTGGTACTGTAGTGTGTTTGTTTCGTCAATTATGTCCTAGTACATTCGTTTGTTGAGAGAATACGAGACTCTGATGAAGTCTGTATGTAATTTATGGTACTTAATTGTTTTACACATCCCTTAATCAATCAAATGTGTCCACGATTGGGATCCGCATGCCTAGGTAAACCGTGTCTAATAGGATTGAGCAGATTCTTCTGTAACCAGTCGTGCATACACCTGATTTTTTTAACGAGTCCAGTATCGTAACATAATTTATGTAACGGTAACAAGCTGCCTATGTTGACTACTTATTTGATTGACGCCTACGGTCAGCACAAACACAAGAAAGCACACAAGCACACACGCAACCAAGTAAACTGACACCGGTTATGCCATCGATGGATTGCTCTAACTCACCAGATTTCGCGGCTTGGCCTTACTTGCTTACTTACTTGATTGTCCGCCGGTTGGGTGGCACTGATTGGATAGTCTCGCTAGCATGCTTTGCTTGCACTATCCAGCAGCAGCAGCTTTCTGTTTGTGTTTGTTTGTTTGTTTGTTTGTTTGCATTACACTGAAAGTTTCATTTCCACTGGGTCGGCTTATACTGTGGGCACTGGTACAATGATGATAAGATGTATTAGCGGACCAGGGTTTACAAGTATTTTAATCAGCCTCTTCCCTAGCTAAGAGCTTCCCGTATGTTTGCAGAGAACGCTATGTATTTGGACCATGTGGAGGCCATAGCAACAAGAAACAATTGGAAACTATGCCCTAATACTTTGAGTGAAGAGCTACACAAGACATCAGTAGTTCCGTCGTAGCAACGAGTCGGGAGAAGGTGAAACTCCCTTACCACAGTAACTCAGAAACGTGACAACATACACGGTCTGTCCCGACACAAGCTGTTGAACAAGACTAAGAAAATTGGGTTCGGGAAGACAGGCACGTGATTAAGATTTATTGCTTCAGAGGTTATTCCACTGTTATCAAGTTCTACAAATCTCTGATAACCTCCCGCACTTTCAATTCCATTCAGTCAATTCAGTCAACCAGCAAACTCGCAGTTCGGAGCTCCACTTTCGGTTGTCACCTCGCATTGTCACATAAACGGAAAAGAACTAATTTGAAGCACCACAGACAAGTCCAGTAGCAGGGTTTGCATTCTCTATAATTCTCACTGTATTAAAACGGCCAGGTAGTGCGAACTTCGAGAATTTGGGTGATGGAGTCTGTGAGGACTAGGGGTATCGACAGTCTTATTGGTTCAAATAGGCTCATTGCTTTAACTTGCTTCTGTGCTTGCCTGAGAGGCTTCCTCTGAATTAATATGAAAGTTCAGGAAGAATGAAGCTAGGAGAATAAGGGTGTAAAAGATCAGAGATACATGTGTGTTAGGTCAGATGTAAGTGTCCTGGAAGAGTAAATGGTCAGATAGGTGTGGATATCAAGGGCAGGATGTTGAACTCACAGTACAGTACAGTGGTAGAAAATAAGTTCATTCGGTCCCCAAGACCGGATAACACGAAAAAAAGCCTACAAACACTGAACTGAACTGGGACGCGGTATTCGGACCGGTCTGGAGACAACAACGAAGCATACGTATATAGCTGGAGGTAGTCCAATTCGATGAATACCTCGTGCAAGCACTCGTCTACTCAGAGTCTGAAATACACAACCGATAGTTGCATCTGCATTTTGGCTGGAAGTCTATAGAATTCATTGATGTTCTGACCCGAGGAGAACTGTTTCTTGACACTCCCGTTCATTCATTCTTCAAAGATAGATAGTACGTAAAGATGTGCTTCTTGTTCAGAAATGCATATCCATCAGACCCGTCGTCATGGTTGGATATACAATGGTATTCAGACACCTTGAAGCAAGATCGAACACACAAAAAAGACCATTTAAATAAGCTATATTATACCTGATAATCAAATGTAATCTAGCTATTTGTAACATATACAATAGCTCTTTTGCCACCCGATGGCTTGACACGTGATTTAAAACCCTTATTTGTTTTTTTCTGGACGAATTGAGTCGATGGATCTCATGGTCACAAAAACGTGATCTTTCGTCATTCCATCTCCGTGATCAATGCACTCTGTAGTCCCTTTGATTCACGAAAATCGAAGCCAAAATATCATCAGACTGGAAAAGATTTACGTGGTGTCTGAACTGAATGGATATCACTGTGTACTCGAGCTGCCAATGGGAAGCCGCTGGTTTCACACTGCCAAACATACGGCTTTCTACAAAACAAAAAATGCGCGTGTGCAGGAAAGCAAATTCAAGTAACAGCGATTGGCTTGCAAGTAACCTTATTATTTACCATGAGAACACCGATTGCTATTACGTGGTGTAGAGGCGGATTGTGTGCACGTGAGCAATGAGACATGCACAACTGCTGAGAACGGTAGTAGTGAGATCACGTGGACAACAACATTCGCAATAAAATGAGTCAGAGGCGAAATGTGCTTCGGTTGCGTTTTGTGGCAATGCATGGGTCATGATGGGTACGTTAACTGAACCGAATGAACTATGATTCGATCAAACGGAATTTATCGTGCAGTGTGCAACAATGGCCTTAAATCATTAGATGTCATACCAGTAAATGTGCAATTTCTGTACTTATCATACCAAAATAGAAGTCAAAAGCACAGACTGTACAATGATTTCTGTTCTGGTTTCATATTTGTAACGGGAAAAGGTTGTTTCTTGTTTCTCATACCAAAATAGTCATAACGAAATACAGGTTGAAGAAGTTGACTGTCGGGATTCGAACCTGTGGCTATGACGGTGTGACAATCATCAGTCCAACTGGTGACATGGGTCACTCGTTTCGATGCTACCGCGGAAAGAGATAAATAGATTCACGTGAGTGGATATAGGCAGGCACACGAGGAATTCACCCACCTTGGTGGGCCTCCAAACTTGGTCGTTCTCCCTTCTGTAATAATTTTACAATAACCTTTGTTTGTTTTTATAGAAACGTCGTGTCATTCACGACAGGCTTAATATGGTTTCATTTCCGAGTGAATTCATCAGATCATTGACATGCTGCAACTCCTCACTGAAAATTAAGTTTGGAAAATCGGTCAGGAATAAAACGAAGAGAATTTTCGGAAAGCTGAACGAGCATCGCCGTGGACACCGCGCTGGGTTGAAAATTGGATTACAAAAGCAAGCTTTGTCACATACGCTTACCAATCATGATAAGCTCCAATGTTCGCTCGGTACTTAGACTGATTTTTTTCCGTCACCGGGTGTATAATCGGGTGGGATTCATTATTCTTTAAGAAACCCGAGTCCACACAAATATCCATGGTGAAATTATCACACTGGATGATTTAGCTACCTTTGACGTAGACCGCCCGACTCAGTTCCGTAAACCTGGTGTAGGTACCATCACTTTTATAAATAAACGATGGTGTGAACGGATGAAAAGTATCCTTACGTATTCCATTTCTCGCGTCAGTGCTTCTGTCCTTGAGTGCAAACGAAAACACGTATGTCGACACACTTCTGCCGTTATTGTAAGTATGTATATTTCCCCAACTTATCCCCTCTCTGAGCTTGATGAATACTCCACAAAAACCTACCGAACTTTGTTGACTCTTCCCTGTGTGTTGTCTGTCAATGTGAGGTTCCTCACATACCTTGGCCTGACCAATATTGTCACCTTCCCAACCAAACTTGACCCCAAACTCGATCTTTGTCTTGTTACCAATCTACACTTGTTTTGTAATTTCCGTCGTCCTCCACTTGGTTGTTCTCATCATGCAATTTTAAATGTTTCCCAAAGGTTTACTCTGAAAACAGACACAGTTTTAACTCAAAGCATCGACTGCAAGATATGCTGGTGTTAGCGCCAGCCGGAAAACCTCGCTCTATGTTTGATAACTCTAAACTTATTGTAGTTTACTAAAAATAATCCCATTGCACTATAGAAAAAGGGCACGACAGTGAACAAGCTCGTTTTCGGTAACTTCATCCTCCGACTAATATATATATATATATATATATATATATATATATATATATATATATATATATATATGATAGGAATGCATATTTTCGGAAGAATAGAGAGGGTATTCAAAGTAACAAATTAGGATTGGTCAGTCAATATAGCAGGTAATTTGCGGTTCGGAACAGGATGGAAAGTTGGTTGTTCGTGGTTGGGAAAACTCCGTGTAAAAAAAATCTGGGGTGGGTTGGCTGCTTCTTGTCACGACTGAAAGGTCGCGGTTGAGGTCACCATGATTTTGTCTCCAATTCTTCGATCGCGGTCAGGACAGCTGAAGTGATTTGACAGATCGCTTGTGTGAACAAAGCGATGGATTTAACAACCTAATCGCTACTGCCTCCGCTGTTCCCAAAGCGATTTGGCGAACGATCTTCGAAGAATTCACAGGCACTTTGTGAATTATCTTGAAGGCTTCGTTGTCTACCTGGTGCCCTGTCTGGACAAGGTGCGCTACAATTGCACTAGTTATGGTTCTTCTAGTTCCTGTCCTCAGCCAAGCTGGTTTGTGTTCCTTGATTCTTTGGGACGGTTGCCATGTCGTTTTGCCTACATAGCTTGCCGAACATGAGCAAACAAATGAATAGGTTAACATGGAGGAGGAAAGGACAGGCATTTTGTCTTTGAGATTCATAGAAATCATTGACCGACTTGTGAAGTGGGCGCGTAGAGTAGCGGCGGGAAATGTACGATTGATTGCATCCCTTAGGCACCGAACTAGTAGTTCGCATTTAACATCTTTGAAGGGGAGTTGCATGTGCAATTCTTTGTTCTTGGCAGTGATTATCAATGGTCGCTTGGGTACTTCCGAAATGTTCTTTTGAATGAAACGTTCCGGATACCCGTTGTTTAGTAATATTTGTCTTATGTGATCTAATTCCTCACTCACTGTTTCCTCGGAACAGATCTTTCGTATGCGAGACGCTAGGGATCGGACTAGGTTCTGTTTGCGTTTTAGAGGCACGAAACTGGCAAAATGTGTGTATTGGCCTGTCCATGTTAGCTTACGATAGATGCGGCAGACGAACTTTCCATCTTCCCTTTTCGCAAGGTTTACATCCAGAAAATGAAAGTTGCCGTCTAATTCCAATTCAGATGTGAAACTGAGCGCACTGTGAGTCTGGTTAAACTTTTCCATTAGTTCATCTAGGTGAACATATTTGCCAATCATAATGAAAATGTCGTCCACATACCGGCAGTAACTGGGTAGTCTTTCTACGGTGTCTTTGAGCACCCCGTTCTCCAGCTTGGCAACGAAAATGTCGGCAAGTAGGGGTCCCAGAGGCGAGCTCATCGTAACTCCATCAGTTTGTCCGTAAAGCTTGTTGTTGAAGCCGAACTGAACATTTAGCGTACATCGTAGTAGTAGTTCTTTCAGACTGGCTACCGGAATACCAACGTTTACTTCGTTTTCGATTATATATTTGCACGAATATTCGATAGTTTCTATAAGTGGAACGCTCGTAAATAGTGATGTTACGTCCAGAGATGCCATTTTAAGTCCTGTCGTATTTTGTTCTTTTATTAATTCTACGAACTGAAATGTGTCATTATGGCTGTATTGAGCAATGCTTCTGCGTACTGGTTCCAGTATATCAGTGAGCCAACGAGCAGTAGAGTGGTAGGGAGAAGTGCTCATATCAAGTATCGGTCTTCGTGGTACTCCCGATTTATATATCTTCGGTAAGCCATATAGACGAGGAATACTAGTGCCCGTAGGTCGTAACTGTTCATAATTGCCATTCGAAATATAATTCTGATCTTTCAATAGTCTCAGGGCTGCAGTAAGTTGTTCTTCCACTATCTTGGTTCTGTCCTTCTCTCCTTTGGATTCCGTGAATTTCGTTGAGTCACTTAGAATGATATCCATTTTATCAACGTAGTCTTTGCGATTCATTAGCTCAACTCCGGAGCCTTTGTCAAGCCTGGCAATTACAATGTCTTTATTTCCCCTTAGAACTCTTACCACTTCCCTGAGTCGGTTACTGACAACGCTTCTAAATTTCCTCTGGGTTCCATGGTATTGATAAGAACAGTCAACAATGCAGGACTTAAAATCTTCAATCGCCTCTTATGATGTCGCTGTTAGTGAACGATTTTGAGAGTATGAACTTTCAAACTACACTTCTACATCTAGTTGATCATTCCTCAGCGTTGGACATCAGAAACTCAAACCTAGTGACAACGCTTCCAGAAGTGGTGCTTCCATAAACAAACTAAAAATTTTTTGTACATACCGCTCTGGAATTGTTGGGAGATTGGTCCGTGGTTTTGACTCGTTTATAGTGTCCTGCAGTTTGATTATCTTCTTATCGATTCGTTTTGTGATCACATCAGTAACGAAACGCTCAAACCGGATGCGTTGGTATTCGTCTAGGCCGTCGATAACATTTCTTCTTTGTGCGCTGTTTCGTTCAAACTGCTGTGCGTTCATTCGTAGAGTATCCATTTGATTTCGCGCTTGACGTTTCAGGGTAACTGAATCGGGTCTTATTCGGGCACGTCTCAGTGATTTCCAATAGGTCTTCGGAAATTCATTTCGTTGGATGAAGCTGTCAAGAAAATTGATCGTTGCTCTCGTTTCTGCAAGTCTGGTCTCGAAACACAAATAACTATTTAGCTCTTTGACGACCAGTTTATCGTTGCGACTGCGTAATTCACTGAATAATCCCATCGCATTATAGAAAGAGGCACGATGGCGAACAAGCTCGTTTTCGGTAACTTCTACGAGAGTCCCAATTCTAGAAACTATCGAATATTTGTGCAATTATATAATCGGAAACGAAGTAAACGTTGGTATTCCGGTAGCCAGTCTGAAAGAACTACTACTACGATGTACGCTAAATGTTCAGTTCGGCTTCAACAACAAGCTTTACGGACAAACTGATGGAGTTACGATGAGCTCGCCTCTGGGACCCCTACTTGCCGACATTTTCGTTGCCAAGCTGGAGAACGGGGTGCTCAAAGACACCGTAGAAAGACTACCCAGTTACTGCCGGTATGTGGACGACATTTTCATTATGATTGGCAAATATGTTCACCTAGATGAACTAATGGAAAAGTTTAACCAGACTCACAGTGCGCTCAGTTTCACATCTGAATTGGAATTAGACGGCAACTTTCATTTTCTGGATGTAAACCTTGCGAAAAGGGAAGATGGAAAGTTCGTCTGCCGCATCTATCGTAAGCTAACATGGACAGGCCAATACACACATTTTGCCAGTTTCGTGCCTCTAAAACGCAAACAGAACCTAGTCCGATCCCTAGCGTCTCGCATACGAAAGATCTGTTCCGAGGAAACAGTGAGTGAGGAATTAGATCACATAAGACAAATATTACTAAACAACGGGTATCCGGAACGTTTCATTCAAAAGAACATTTCGGAAGTACCCAAGCGACCATTGATAATCACCGCCAAGAACAAAGAATTGCACATGCAACTCCCCTTCAAAGATGTTAAATGCGAACTACTAGTTCGGTGCCTAAGGGATGCAATCAATCGTACATTTCCCGCCGCTACTCTACGCGCCCACTTCACAAGTCGGTCAATGATTTCTATGAATCTCAAAGACAAAATGCCTGTCCTTTCCTCCTCCATGTTAACCTATTCATTTGTTTGCTCATGTTCGGCAAGCTATGTAGGCAAAACGACATGGCAACCGTCCCAAAGAATCAAGGAACACAAACCAGCTTGGCTGAGGACAGGAACTAGAAGAACCATAACTAGTGCAATTGTAGCGCACCTTGTCCAGACAGGGCACCAGGTAGACAACGAAGCCTTCAAGATAATTCACAAAGTGCCTGTGAATTCTTCGAAGATCGTTCGCCAAATCGCTTTGGGAACAGCGGAGGCAGTAGCGATTAGGTTGTTAAATCCATCGCTTTGTTCACACAAGCGATCTGTCAAATCACTTCAGCTGTCCTGACCGCGATCGTAAAACGGGGGGCAAAATTAGTTTAGTTTCTCACTTCTGTCCCTCGTTTTGTTATGAACTTTTGACCGGGTATCTTAACTTCTGCTTTAATTTTTGCTGCCCCGTGGAAATGTTGCACATCCCACCGTCACTCCCCCCCCCAGGTAAAGCGATCGCATCGTATGAATGATGGTGCCTTCCAGACCAAACACCGCATTATGGTGTAATCCCTATCAAAACCCCTCAGAACTCTGCTTCAAATACTGGGCGCTCTGGAAGCCAACCGCCAACTACCAGCGGCAATTGCAAGGAGACACGAAAGACAGTCAAGCACCTAAGCGATGCTAATTCTCGCAAACGATCACCCTCAGCATTCGTTGATGAAATAAATCGTAGCTTTACTGCTCCCTCGTATCCGCCAGGCTTCATAAACCACGATGCTGACTTTCACCATATGCCCGCCTTGGATGGAATCACCTCCATGACATGTACAAAGAGCTCACTCGCTTGCTTTTAAACAAGACAAGCGGTTCTTAGTGTCTTCAGCCGATCTTGTTGAGGGAATGCGTGACAGCATTATCTGATCTCTTTAGCCTATGCTCAAATGACAACATTTTCCTGATAGCTGGAAAGAGGCTTCTTTCACTCCAGTACCTAAAAAGTGTACATCTAAACTACGTCCCGTGGTTTGTGCATCCGCAGCTCTTAAAGTGTATGAAAAAAGCGCCATTCTGTCACCGTTTTTCCCACTTACATAGCCGTTTATGACGACGGTCTCCTTACTGAATACACCTATAATACGATCTTCGGAATGTTTGAATCTAACAGCTCTACTCTTCCACTTTATAAAGCAGAATAGCTTAGCTCGTCAACTGGTCCTCAGGTTAAAACCTAAGGACAAATCCCTCAGAGTGCTGTGATATTCCGTCTCGTCTCACAGAAGTGCGAGATGCGAGAGAAGAACCTTCAAATGTACAAAAACAGCGGACTGTAACGGACGAGTGGGCACGTTTCACCTTTATTGTGCCAAATAAATCCTACTAGCTAGATTATATAACTTCCGCTCGAAAGCCGGCACTGCTTCGAAATAAATCTACGCTAATTGTCGTAGTTGGTTCACTTGTGTGCGTACCTCCTACCGGCATCCTGCACGTGATCAGTTTCTATCACGCTGTTGACTGGAATCCGTTTCACTCTCCCGGCTGCGTTCAGTCACTCACCGCATTGTTCCATCTTCGCCCTCCCCCACCACCCACCCGGGGGTAACGGACACTGACCTGCTGGAGCTTATTGATCGATTGATCAGTCCAGACTGTCATCTCTTCAACGCGCGCGCGCGCACACACACACACGCTTCCCACAAGCAAAACCAGTTAACCTTGATGACCCTACGTGAACTTTGGTGTCTAGCATAGGTGATTGGTTGGGTTGTCTGTTGAAACTACATATTGTTGGTCACTCTTCTGTCTTATCTTAAATGCTCATTGAAACGTGGTTGCGCTTTCTTTGGACGGAGCTGGGCGCTGTTTTGCACCCCCCTGAACATCCAGTTTTGCGTTGACCGTGTTGTGCAAACGCACGGAGACAATTCACTATTGGAGGTACTCATTACAGTATTCCTAGACTGTCTTATTCCGATATGAACGGTTGATGGATTTTACCGGTCACCCGATAGTACAGTTTAATGATGTATGGAAACATCGAATAATGAGAAGTTTCTGATTTTGGGTCAACTGATCGTGTTGTCTGGTGATACACTGTAATACCCCACAGGCGAGTATGTCTCTCTCATTTCTACAGGACACAGGTGATCTTTGAATTTGAAAGCTGGTGAGGAGCCACTTACCTCGGAAGGACGATGAGGCAACTCCGTAGTCACGTGGACGAACACATTCCGGGTTGGGTTCAATTTGAGTTCTAAGGGAAGGAGCAATGTGAACACGCAAACGTAATTGTACCTATATTGGTTTGGAAGATTTGTGCAAACACTATACCGATATTTCAGTCATTACGTGCAAAATAAAGCAAAAGATGAGCAGCATTTCTCAAATGGAAAACTATTCGGTTAACTAAAATTGAATAAGTTTTAACTGGAGTTTCAATAAAGACCAACTACGTTAATCACAAAACTTCTGTCTTCCCCCCCCCCATTCACCGGAACCCCCCGAACGCGGTAGGGTATGGGAAAGTTGCAGATTTATTCTAGAGGAAAGGTGACAGAATATTGAACCTGTGAATGAATGAGGGCGACAAAGGGACAAGTCTGTTTTTAAAGTCCAGCTAATGGAACTTTCGGACAACCCATTTTTGACACGATTTAAAACAAAGTCGACTCCAAATAGCTACGGTACTGTATACAACAAATTAAGCAATTTTACAAAAAACAAACCTCAATTGTGTTCTTTCTGGGCTCTCACGCTCCAAATTGAACAACAAATCAACAACTGCAGCTGAATTACAGCAAAAGGTTGGGAGCAGAAGATAAGATTACCGAACAAAGTCACAACAAAGTTCAAACTGAGCGACTCACTCTCGAGGCAATGGGGAGGGTCCGATTTGTGACAAAAACCTAGGGCGATAAAACAAATAATCGGAATTCCGGTAAAGATGGTTCATACAAATGAAATATTGTTGTTTGTAATATGGATGTTGATGAATGGAACAGGTTTTCCTGAACTCCTTCACACTGTTTGTAACGGATGATTAGGTTTCCGGGGAACCTTCCGGCCTAGGGTGGAACAACACCGAAAAAGCTAATCAACGAATTCAGTCAGCGTATCAACGGGGATAGATGAAACGCGAATGATAAATACCAAGCCACGGTGTAGAGCTTTTAGATCTTGTTTCTGAGGGCCGGGGAACAGCAATGCAGGATAGGAAGAACACATTCGAAGAGCAGCTTCGGAATAACTGACTGTGACGTCCGAAATTGTCTGTGTTTCCGTATTCGAAAAGAGTGACTTCGCAGTTTTCAATACAGTTTTGAAACATGTTGTCCATTGTAGACAGTTATCAGACTTGACTCCCAGGTACTTGACGGAGCTCACTCTGAATAATGATTTGGAATTGACGGAAACATTATCTATTGGGGAAAGGGTACGGAAATTGCAGATAACACGTTTAAAGTAATTTGAGGGGTTCGGTTTTGAACCGGATCGAGGGGCAAAATGTCCAATTTTAGGTAAGATATGAGGATTCGGAAATAAGCTGACGAAGAATCATATTTTCAACTCAATCCATTGCCCCAGGCGAGGGACGGAACTCTAGGTCACTGATATGTGTGGAAAATAGAAAGTGGACAACAAAATTCCATGGAATACTCTAGAATCATTGACAAGGGATTCGGAAAGCTATGTTAAATTTTGTTTTTCTGCACTGCATTTTGTAAGTAGTTAGAGAGCCAGACAAGAATTTGTGAGGGACAACGGGAACCTACAAGCTGTTGAGTAACAGAACAGAACACAGAATCAAGGAACATACACCGAACAGATCGGTCAAACCTGTTCAGGGACAAAGTAGGAAAGTGGATTAAAGAGGCTACAGAATCGAGAATGAATTTTTCGGGTTTCTAGGTAATCGGACAAGGGTCTGGAGGTACGTTCAGACGGGTTAGGAGACGACCAAGTCTAGCCTTCTGCGGTGATTTAGCAGCCGTCACATGTGATACGGCCAGGTACAGCTTCGTAACCACGTACACGGTTGAGCCTCAACCAATCGGGATCGCCGCGGAAAATTCCGACAGAAGCTCCTTGTGATTGGTCATCTTTGAGTCTACCAATTATATTCTTTAATTAAACATATGTATACGAACCCACTCTGCAATACAATTAACGTGCTATTTCGTGGCCTTGATCTTATAGCTACTTCCTTTCACGTAGTTCTGGGTGGGGGTAATTTCGATACGGACTATCAACTCAGTGCATTACGACTATTACAATTGGCGTCGCGTCATGGAGCTGCCCAGTATTGAACATCTGAACCTGCATGATAGTGCATCCTAAACGGAAGACTGGATTGAGCCGTTCGAGTTATGGTGTGGCTTGCGAAAGGATGTGAAGAAGGAGAACCAGACTGCATTCTACTTAACCGCTGGCGGCCGTTCATCGTATTCGTTGATGAAAAACCCTGCATATCCAAGAGCCCCTGCTGCAGTTCCGTTCGACGAGTTGAAGGCTCTACTGCTAGGCTACTTGGTTCCGGTCAATTTCCAGGCTACCGAACGTGCCAAGTTTCAATCACTGGTTCGTGGTCCAAACATGAAGTTCCGTGAATTCATCCTGACACTTCAGACACAGGCCACTAAGTGTAATTTTGGTGGTCATTTGGAGACCCAGTTGCCTGACCGCCTCATTGCCGGCATAAATCATCCGGAGTTGCAAAAGAAGCTATTGCCGAAGCCCGGTTAACCTGCGAACAATTCAGTGACGTAGCCGATGCGACGACTGTACATTCCGTGGTGCACTACCAACACGTTCTTCCCCGTAAACCAGTCTCTACAAAGAAGACGCCTCAACGAAGCCTGCTAACAAAATGATTTCTGAACGCAAACCAGTACAGCCGAACCGTTGCTTCTCGAGCGGCGATTTCCACCTTTGTTCCACCTGCCGCTTTCGTAATGCGGTATGCCATTCTTGTGGGAAACTTGGTCGCATTCGTAAGATACGTCGTCAATCCAAGTGCAATGTTAAGAATGCAACCCATGAAGATGATGATAGTCCGGTATACACGCTGAACATTTCGAGTGAATCAAATCAATACCTGTACAGATCAGTCCAATTCCAATGCAGCTTGAGACATCAGTGCATTGCGGATATCGGGAGCTGTGAGTCCATTATTCCGAAATCAGTGTTCGACTTGATTCAGCCCAGTGTACCCATACACCCCATTGCTGTGCGCGTTTATGGTGTTACTGGACATTGACTTTCACTGTTAGGTGAGACTAACTTAATGGTTCGGTTGGAGGGCGACTGTACCCCGGTACGATTCTTGATTTCCGTTGACAGTCCATCGATTCTGGGCTTGAAGGCTCTGCGTGCCTGGGAGGAGTCGGTAACCCTGAAAACGACGTCCGACAATCTGGTGAATCAGCTTCTTCTTCAGCGGCTGATCGCACAATGTTCGAACAACAAAGGTGGCATGGCGGTCGAGCCCGCGAAGTTGGAAGTGGATGGTGGTCCGGTATTCCTGAAACTCCGAGTGTTGCCGTACGGCCAGACTAGGGGTTTCTGAAGGTGATTACCAAAATGGAGCTAGACGGTGTCTTCGCGCGTGTGACTTCATCCGCTTGGGCGACCCCGATTGTGGCGACAATGAAGAGCGACGGACAGACACCCCGGATTTGTGATATTACCGATTGACCTTGAATCCTCATTTACGGAAAGGCGGGGTAACTACAATGGAGCCTGAGGACTTCATGAAATGCACGCTCGGTAGTAAGTTTTTTTCAAAAGTTGATCCGGCTGATGCCTCCTTGCAAATTCCGCTGCACATGGAGTCCAAACCACTAACGACTATTAACACTCCATGGGGCATGTTCCAATGCAACTTCTTACCGTTTGGTCTGCACATGTCATCCGGGATATTCCAGGCTGCAATAGACAAGGTGATCCGTGATATCGAGGGGGTGATGTCATATCAAGTTGATGTGCTCATTTTCGGACCCACCAAGGATGAACATGACCACAGATTACAAAGGTTGCTGGAGAGTTTCGTGGAAAGAAATGTATCGATCAATGTCCCTAAGTGCAAATTCGGTTTCACCGAATTGGATTTCTTCGGTTTCACTGTAAATACAACCGGATACCGACCCGATCCAGATCATTTCATACTCCTGATTTGCATCGAGTCACCGAAAAATCAGGCACGCTTACGATCAATTCTGGGTGCCTGCAATACTACTACAGGTTCATCCCGAAATTTGCAACAAGAGCCCAACCTTTGTTTCTAGCTCAGTCGTTCGACGTGTGACAGTGGAACGAAGAGTGTGAACAGATATTGCGCGATCTAATTCAAAATATCATTGACCGACCGATACTAGCCCCATTTGCACCATCTATGTGAACCATGCTGATCACTGACGCGTCCGAAGTGGGGATAGGAGCAGTTCTGGAACAAGATGGATGTCCAGTCACCTGTATCTCTCGTCTTCTTGATACTGCAGAGAAGGTTTATTCCCACACTCAGAAGGAAGCTTCGGCCTTTTTATGGGCCGACTACGCCGACTACACAAGTACCTATTCGGAGTGAAGTTCACGATTGTAACCGACCACCAGGTCCTTCAGTCCCTGTATAACCCGGATAAATCCTTTGTGAAATCCACGGCAGCTGTGATCCAGAGTTGCAGCATTGATCTGGCAGCCTATAACTGTGACATCCTGCATCGACCCAGAAAGATAATCCCACAGGCCGACTTCCTGTCCCACTACTCACGATTTGCAGCGGCGGAGCAATGCCATTTCATTTCGCAGGCTGTGATTGTGTCGAGAGAAGAACTGAGCGAGCAGACAAAACGATACTACTCGTCTGTGATTTCGGCGATCAGAAAGGGATGGCAGCCAGAGGTGAAGCGGAAGTTTTCTCAGGTGTTCGCACTGCGAGAGGAATTCAGTATCCAACGAGACAGCGTCCTTTGTCGAGGTGACCGGCTTATCATTCCACCTACATTGGGCAAGTCGGTTTTGGATGAACTACACAGAGGCCACTTGGGCGTGGATAAATTGAATTTTCTGGCTCGACGGATGTGTTTGTGGCCGGAATGGGATGCGGATATTTGCACTACGGCAAAGAACTGTGATGCGTGTTTGCACAAAGTTTAGTCGAGACCCAACAACTGGAATTCATGGCCCGAAAGCTACGTTCCATGGCAGAGAGTTCATGCGGACTTCTGTGGTCTATTCTTGAACCGGTATCACGCCCTTGTACTGATGGACTCCTACTCTAAATGACCGGAAGTAATCCTGGCTAGTTCACCAAACACCTCGTTTATAATCCGGGTGTTACGGAAATGCCTCAGCCGAGAAGGATATCCACAGGTACTAGTCACCGATAATGGATCACAGTTCTGTGCAGAGGATCTGAAATGCTGGCTTGATATAGTTGGGTGTCGGCATCTACATAAGGCTCCACGCCACCCATGTTCTAACGGCGCAGAAGAAAACATGGCGCCTTCTGTGGAAAGTGCAATAACATCAGCCAACCCTAGGACGTTGCCCGACTTGGAAGAGTACCTCGACAATTTCTTGTTGCAGTACAGAAACGTAGTGCATACAACCACCAAGGAGAGTCCAGCCGTTCTCTTCAAGTTCAGAAGACTAAGGTTATCGCTGATGTGTCTTGACTCCAGTGATGTCACATACTTCCGTGGCAACGATCTTCGACCAACTCGTGGTATTATCACAAGACAACTTGGTCAATCTATGGTCGAGATCACGGACTTGGATGATGCATCGGTGCATCGGCGCCACCTCAGCCAAATCCATTTCAAAGTAACAACCGGCGATGTAACCTGTGGCACGGGTGAGACTACTGAGGATCATGACGGGGACCGTGATGATGACTGTGATACATCTATTCAGCTTCCTGAAACGACTGCTGCAGCGGCCGAGCCACAGCCACGGGCTCCAGTTCGAAGATCAGTATGGCAGGCGAGCCAAACTGACGAGGAATTCTGGAGTGAGGAAGGTAGTGGTAATTCAGCAGCTGTCACATGTGATACGGCCAGGTGCAGCTTCGTAACCACGTACACGGATGAGCCTCAACCAATCGGGATCGCCGCGGACAATTCCGACAGAAGCTCCTTGTGATTGGCCATCTTTGAGTCTACCAGTTATATTCTTTTATTAAACATATTTATACGAACCCATTCTGCAATACAATTAACGTGCTATTTCGTGGCCTTGATCTTATAGCTACTTCCGTTCGCGTAGGTCTGGGTGGTGGTAATTTCAATACGGACTACCAACTCAGTTCATTATGACTGTTACACCATTCCAGCAAATTTTAACGTAGCTGCTGCAATAGCCGTCGGATGAAAATGTTTTTTCTGTGCCAGTTGCGTTAGGGCCCTTGGAATCTGGAATAATGGTGGTTGGTCGCCAAAAATCTAACTGAGCTACCACGTATTTCGCAAGCTGTGCAGCACCATATGTAAGAGTTGCAGGGGTGAGGACATCCGAACTTGCAGAAGTCAAAATTTTGCACTTGAGAAGAATTTTAAGTGTCGGATGTAGAGGAAGGTTTGAAGTTCATATTATCACAGGAAGAATACGAAGGAGAACAGTTGCAAAAAAGATGTACCAAACCAGCGCTAATATGGTTTACATCAATATCATATTTGTATGGGTCGAACGACAAGGCAGATATCCAAACGCATCAAGGAACATCATCCATGGTAACTTAGACATGGGGGGAAAGGATCCCCATCAAGTTCCATTTCTGCACACTTAGTTGAAACTGGTCACTCGATAGAAGTCCACTTAGCCTTTACAATAGTTTATCGCGTCCAACAACATGCATCAAGAACAATCAGGCTTCGGAGGCTAGCAACTGCCGAAGCAATTAGCAACCGTTTTTTGAGGAGAGAACCATGCGCGCAACGAAAGTTGGTTCAAGCACTCCAACTGCCCTGGCCAACGGCGTGGCTGTGACGTAAGTTAATTATCACCTGTTACCCAACGCAGTCATTTATGCAAGTGTTACATGGACGAAGCCGACTCATCCGCATGCTGACGATCCCGTTCGATTTCAAACACTGAATGAGACAATAAGAACTCTCTCGATTGGCTTTCTAAAAAATTTCCTAACATATAAATATGATTATAATGGCTTGAGAGTGAAATCACCGAAAATATATGTTCTGCTAAATCCTGTGTTCTGGTTACGTAAATGGGCTTACTACGCGAGTATCATCTTTGCAGGGTTTAGTTGTTTATCCCAGAGAAACAAAAAGCCGTGCCATAGATGCTTGGGATTCTTCGATCTCAGAAATACTGCGGCGAAAGATACACCCAAGAAAAAAAAAACACCCGCCTTGATTAAGTAAGTATGAGTATTCGTTGACTTCTAAGCCTCTGTGTGATCTATATGCGCGTGCCTTTTGCCATCTGAGAAACTGTGATGATGGGAAGGCCATATGGAAAGGCTATATAGATTAAAGGTAACGTTTAGAAAGTCAGCAAAGAGTTAAACAACTCACAAAAGTGAACAGAATGAAAACTGCGAAAAAGCAGAGCCGATAACTGCATTGGATAAGGAGAAGCTACTGGACAAAAAGTTAAAAAGGTAAAATTTTACCTGATTCATTTCAAGGGAGTATTTACGAGCAGTGTGTGAATACGTGTCTGACCTTGTAAGAATTAAGCGATGATCACCTGATCGCTTTCAGTCTCAAAATGCACGCGTCTAACACGAAGTCATCTATTCAGTGTGTGTTTGTTCCATCTGTAATACTGGGACTGAAAGAACATAGTGAAATCAAGCCAACCCAGAACTTTGTAAGCCGAAATAGGGAGAAAGTCAAGGCTGCAGAATTGTACAATAATTCTAGTGCAGAATCAATTTGTATATGTTAAATCGAAAAAAAACGATTGCTAAATCGTAAGACTGCCAATCACTGCAAGCTATTGTTGTTCTTGTTCATCGTGATCCGTTAACGCTCAGCAGCCCACCTGGTCACGAAACTGCACAGGGCCGCGTCTCGTGTGAGGCTTCCTGGATTACTATAATGTTAGATCCAAACTCTATGCGAAGAGACAACCAAAGTTCGCACTGATCATTGGAGAGTATAGCCACCTTTGCTGAAGGGTTGCAGTTAAGAAAAGCTAGCCATCCAGCTTGTCTACTTTTGCCGACTCAAATTCGATTTCTATCATCAGCCAGCACTAGAGATTCGCACGACACTTAGTAATAATAGTTTCTTGGATGTAGCTTTTCTAGTCCAGGATATGAACGATGAGTGGGCAAAAGTACTTCAGAGGAGAGAATAGTAAAATTTTCAGTGATGGGAGGAGAATATGTAACGCATCTGATCAAAGGGCGCGCGCAGTAGATGCGTCATCGATAGCGAGTTATACGTTGGCAACAAATCATAAAGCTGACCGGGAAAGCTCACTTCAAACACTCTACACCAACATGAGCGAGGGCTATACCGGCCAACAGATGATGTCTCACGCTATGCCATGGAAATAATCTATACGTCATCCTGGATACACGGTGATGACAGAGGGGTTACCACAAAGGATATCTTCTCTATACCAGTATTAAACTTTAAATGCACAGGGCTTTCTCCGCGGTGAGTACCAGTCAAGATGATTCCGGAAGCTAATTTTGCCATCCATTTTGCCTGCATTTTTCTTCCAAATTCAATTCGGAAGAGTATTATTCCACAATTCATTATACTACTTTGATTTGCCCTGTCAACTGCAAGTGTTGAAATGACTCAAGCGCGGAACAGTACGCCTCCAGAACCAATGGAACATTTACTCACGGTCTACTAGTCCACACAAATATATCAATCGGGATGATATCATTGGCGGGCGATGTACTGGTCAATCACCAGGCGATACAGCTGCACGGTTCCCGGTACCACCGATTGGTTGAGTCCTGTTTTGACTGATAAACACGAAACTATAGCGTGTGCAGCTTAGAACTGGGTTTGAATCCGTATATTAACATAGTACAGTGTATTCGACAGACTCACTCGACAATCGGGCTGCTTTCGTTTGGTGATCATGAAATGAACCTTTTAAGGCTATGGGGTACGTGCCTTTTCTCCTGCTTTTCTGAGTCATAGTGGAATGGAGAAAATGTACACACGTCTGATTAGTCTCTATCGCACTGGCACGGATAGTGTGGATGATGTTACACTGATTGATCAAACCTTGTGTACCGAAGTAGCTGAGTTACACACAAGACTAAGGAGAAACCAATTAAAACGGGAGACGGATATGTGAAGATACTGACTGATTCGCTCAAAGGACACAGGTTATCTTCACTGGCAGACCAGTGCCATTACCTTGAGTCATGTGACGCTCGAGCATCTTCTGTCCGTACTCGAAGTTAGGGTTGGATTCAACGGAATCAAGAGCGATACAATGGTAGATCGATTGCAAGGATCGATAGATTGAGAAAGGAAACCTGAAAAGCGGTGGTTGACCATATCATTAGCGAATCATTTTTGTGTAGTAACTAGTTACGGTCACTCAACCACTTATGAAAGCATTCAAGTTCAAGTCTGGCCTCTCTAAAATCAAATGATCCGATTGGCGAAGGATGTGGAGGCCACTTTAATGTCATAAAATAATCAGACACGAGTGGCGAATGAGATTAGAACGAACGAGGGAGTTTGGACAAGGTCATGTTCCGTAGATGAGAACGATAACATCTGAGGTTGGATGTGCAATCTTGCGTTACATGGATGCTACATTGATAATCTAGTGAACATAATTGTTGTACTATTCATCGTTCGGAAAAGGGATAAATCGATGCGATTTTTTCGGATTAATCAGCTCCAATGTGCGGAACATCAACAGAAAACAATTTCTGTATATTTCATCCCGAAGCCAACTGCTAAATTGTTTGGATTTCCTTCATCCTGAAAAATGGGAAACCAATAGGATGTGACGGAATAGGCCATGGATTGTTCTACCGAACAGTTGGATTTGTTGTCTAGACCGTGCTGGACATTCAGTATGGCCATCAGTATGGACTCATCAAGTAATAATGGTTGTAGGACGATAAAAAGAAGGATACAAACTAACATATACTGAAAGCGATTGAGTGCAGATGAAAAAGAGAATCATCTGAAGGACAGTAACAGTATGCGGATCAACTTCTTAGCTGTTCTTCGAGAAATGGGTTCTTCTCCAAAGTGTCCAACCGAAGCTGCACATGCTAGCTGTCCGTATCTGGTTCCTCATCTCACTGCCCGACGGCACATCCAGCTTGAATGTTTCAGTCTCACGGTGTAAGACGTGTCTACTCTAACCAAATCATGCGTGTGTGTGTGTGTGTGTATGGGTGTGGGTGTCGGTGTGAGTGTGTACCAATTGTTCACGTGACCGAGCAAACCTTCTGTGGTGGAATATCGATCGTGACATATGCACAAGCAAAAATGGCTGAACTGATCTAGTGGATGAGCGGATCAATTGAGTTGCAACGATCTCAGGACTCTATCCAAATTTCGCTTGTATCGAGTTCCCAACCCTAGTCAAGTGGTACTTTCCATTTACAAATTTTCATGAGGAAGGTGATTCACAAGGGTAGTCAATCCAGAAGAAATCAAAAGAATCGTAGTGACTGAGTTTCGCCAGGACATACTGGGATGGATAGACTCTCGTGGTAGAACTGGGAATTTAGCCAGCTTGAATCTGATTCGCGATGCGAAGTTATTAACTGAACAACTGAAAGTGAGCAGTTTGAGTGTTTTACTTTAAAATCAGCAGATCACGGCTGTTTGTGCATCTAATCCATGATCTGTGGGTCCGAATAAATCAGACTGGAGACAACGGTTCGACGACTCTAGGTTGAGACGCTGTACAATCGTACATGGTACAAACAGAAAGCGGATATCGGACAAGATACTTGTATCGCCGGTTCGTAAACATTCCGGGGTCGGGTCAAGACCACAGCGGTACGAATCTTGTGAAAGGAGTTAGCATTCACTTTGAAATTGCTCACATCTTCGTGCTTCCCCAGTGTGACAAACGAATGCTGACCAAAAAAAGATAGCAAGTGTCAACAATTTATTATGGGTGATGTGACTATGTAAAATTAAAATACAGGCATTGTAATGCAACGGAAACCACAGTTGCACCGAATAAAGGTTGGGGACTAGAGTTGCCATTTGATGTCGACCAATGGAATCACTTGATTAGGATGGTGCAGGAGTCAAGACGTGAACCACCAACCAGCAGGCACATGATTGGGCAAATGATCATAATTTTCAAAATAAATAAAACAAAAGTATGTGGGCAATTAGGAGTTAGAAAATGAACACAAGGAAGGCACCGACTGGAGTAAGTGATTACACAAGTTAGCACGGTTTGGTGTGGGCAAATCTTTGTCTGTCGGTAGGGGAGGAAGGAAGTGGCCAAGAAGGCTGTCACCCGATAGCGGGATATCCATGATAGTCTAGGACACTTGTGAGAATGCAAAACGCGGTGAAGTATTGTGTTTTATTGGTTTATTCTCAAATCATCAGAGAGTATAGCAACTGATGGTGTACTCTAGATTTACTACAGACAATAAAGGATACGGCTCAGAATTGGAACAAATCGGATGAGTGTAGGACAATGCTTTTACGAAACTATCGGGTTCCCCAAATACCAAACAAAACTGTTGAAAAAACTGGAAAAAGCATAGAGTGAAACAGCTACAAAGGCAATTTTTTTAATATTTGTATTCCTCTCTTTGTTGTCACTTTTACACTTTTGCGGTACCGGTATCGTGCCCTTATTCAGATTAGGTAAAAAACATACAAGCATATGCATATACTAATTTGGAGAATAATTTGACCTGAAAGTCTGTACCGTTGAGCTATTATGAAGATCAAACGACTCCCGGTACTATGTTGATGACAAGTTGCAACAGATAACAAATTACCACAAGCCGCGGCTACGTGACCTTTTGATGTTAGTATTATTCTAATTGTTATTATTTTAAGCTTGATTGTAATGGGGTATGGCATTTCTGTTCGAGTGTACATACCCCCCACCCCTCACCCTACATATATACAACCAGAATCTCGCCAACAGGCTAATTATTATATACGTACGATTCATTATGCAGAGTGTCAGCGTTTAAATCAATTGGAAAATACTGAAGCACTGCTTCATCCTTGCTAGGACTTGAATTCGAGGTGAACGATCGTGCGCCAAACACCTAACCACTGGACTATCCCTTCCGGTTCTCAAAAGTTTTTAGCACCAACACTGCTTTATACAACACCCTAATTACTCTTCACCAAATTTGTCTTTCGTATTGTGGTGATTAGGTATACAGTTCACGGTACACCTTACGATACTGCTTTTCGGCCACATACAGTCAGAAGCTTCAGTCATTCAAGACCATTTTGACCAGGTACTGGAAATATCAGTTGTCATTGACCAGTTTGGGGCCTGCCAACAGGTACTATTGATCTTACCTACGTATAGCTTTCTATACAAATGAGCTCCGCAGCCTTGATCATCTTACTACCTCGATGCACTTCTTTCCGGATTGGAGAGATTTTGACACATCCTCTCATTTCCTCTCGGTACTTGGAATATTATACAATTATCCATATCTAAACATTAACCTCGACCGGTTCTGATTGTCACACTTTATTCATTCATACTCTACGTCCACAAGGACACAGATATGCCAAGCACAAGGATTTTGTCTTCAATCCCCGGTTCAGAGTCCTCGTTGGGGACGGAGTTTATACACAACAAGCTGAATTAAAAAGAAATCCTTGGTCAGTTCGGTCAAGTTCGGAGTCGTCTAGTATTTTTGCAAATTACCGTTATGCCCTTAGACGAACTCACATATAATCGACCAAAAAAGAACAACCGCACTGCCAACGGAAATCGGCGTCCTGAGTACAGATACGTGATTATCAACAAGAAACAAGGCCGAAAGGCACCGGAATAAGTTACGGCCAGTGAGAATCATGGTCAGTGTAAGTCCGATTGGGTGGTAGTGCAGATGAAGGAAAGCGGACAGTGTCGATCAAATAAATAGGTGTGATGTCTAAAAATCAGAGGATAAAACCTACTGTATCAAAAATGAGATGGATACTTGTCATGAATCGGTTTCCCGATGCTGTACTTGAAGACGTCAACATCTTAGGCCGGAGGAAATCAGTTCGGTTCAATTTTTTCAACCGTGAACAATTCCATTCCGTGCCCAGGTCGTCCCGTCGAGGGAAAATACACCGAAGTACACAGAGTAAGCAAAACATAAATGGAAATTAAAAAGCCGGAGTAAGAGTTGGAATGTGACTACGCGACTGACCGGATCACCTGGTCATGTTACCTAATGTCTTCAAACATCTGATATGTCGGTCTCATGGATCCCAATCCGGAAACCAGACGCACTGGCTAAGACCGAGTAGGCGTGGAGATAAATAGTTTCCGAGTATTTATTACACTTCAGATGTCGGTCTTCTGTAGGAAGAACACATAATCTAAAGACCTGCTGCTTAAAAAGAGATATGGTTCGTGTAAAATATGGGTTTGTTTATTCTGTGCTTCAAGGTGTAAAACTCGAGGAAATGAAGAACTACGGACACAGAGAACATGTTCCCAAATTCCGCGGTCTTCGGAAGGAATGGAGATCTAAAACCAACAGGGTGACAGGTTGAAATAAACTGTTTATACGGCTGGATTACCACGTACATAAAGGACAGACGATTGGAAACGACGAGAACTGGGGCCTACGAATAATATTCCTCTAAGTGAATGCATGTAGAATACGGTAGAAGAGAGAGTAAAGCAAATGCCTGCCTTCGGGAAAAACGACTGCAAAGTGAAAGTCAGTGAGTGGTCGCTCACTGGACGAATGGATCTGAGTTGAATGCGGTCGAGGAGAGATAATTTTTGGACACCTGATCCGTTCACAATCGATACTGTTCTTTCTCAGCACTGTCGAACGCCCGCACATTGTACACTCAGTGTCCCCGGCGCCCACCGCTTCATACGTCTCACCCAGGCCATGTCACCCTTGACCTTGTTTTCTATTGGTTGTCTCTCGTCTGTACCCGTCTAAGTCATAAACCTAGAATACGGACTGACTCTAACGATACGGTCGTTCTCCCTGTTCCTCGATTGCTCATTCAATGACGAATAGAACACAAATGGAGATGACAGTAGTATTTAGGAGTGAGACAAATTCTGACCTCGTACAGAACCAGAGACTGGTTAGGTATAAAATGTCTTGCACGAAGAAAGAGTCAATACTTTTTTGTACTCGAAGCACGAACGGTGAGACATGAAAACGAAGAAAGGGACTCTGAGGATGAAAAGCTAAGAAGAAACAAGATCACCGTGGCTTTATGAGTTGTACAGTCAAAGCCGGTGGGACAGTACAAATCTCACTTTAAGAGAACAGATAAACGGGTGGTTTTGTGACCCTGAAGGACACACGAATGTTTGGGTCCTGAGAACAAAATGATCATGATCGAAATCCAGTCACATGCACACACACTGAAATGACCGTGAGAGATGTCAAGTGACGAGGTACTGGAAGTCGGGTGGGTCGAAATGCTTCAGAGGAAGGCAATACGGATGACCCAAGAATACGATTAGAAGTCGATCAGGAGCAGCCTGGAGAGAATATTGTTCATACGCTTACTCATGAACCGGATGGAACGGGTAGACAATCCATAGCCTCAAAGGTCCACTGCACCATTACGGATAACTGGCAACACTACCCTGAGACTTGGAATGGAGAACCGCATAATGTCACCATAGGTCACGTGTGGTAACGAGCCAGACGCCAGCGGATTACTGTCTACCACCAAAGTAACCGGCGGTGGAGGGATTCGAACCTCAGACCCCCAAGGTGGTAAACAGAAGCCCTAAAATACTTGACCACCACCGGTCAGCATCAAACTGGCAGATCTGAAAGCCACTGCCAGTTGAAGATAAGCAGGATAAATTGAAAATAACGTCTACCCGTGTCCTAAGGTACAAACGAAAACGAGTGTGAAAATTGTACTTACCTGACCAATCGTACGTAATGGAATAGCTTATACCCAAAATACGCGCACTAAGAACCGACACGAGCAGCCTAGAACGGCAGGAATGTAGTCTGTATGGTTTGATCAGTATAAACTTGTTTATGTACCAAGAGAGGCATACAGCTGTTGGCAGACAAGGCACTGACCAATCACAAAGCAATTCCGCCGTATTCACACTATATGACTGTCGCAATACAACTTTATCTGATTGGCTGGACACTGAAAACGAAGCTACAACGTATGGGACTGCGTTCCAAGGCATTCGAATCACTAGAATAAAACATCAGACTAAAAACTGCCTCGACTAAGCTTGAGAGTTCTAAGCATTTCACTATGCCTGTCAAGTTCACCCGTGTTCGATGATCTTTCACTATTCATCGTACATAGGAGCTACGCCCGCTTCACCGCAAAACATCACAGGAGAAAATGGCACCACGATTGGCTGCGCTACAATTCGCAGTGCAATAGGTCGCAGTCACTTTGGAATTATTCTCATAACCAAATATCACCCTAGACCCACTACTCGGAGGAATCATCCACTCGAATTGGAGACACTTAAAGTTCTGGTTCATCACCCACAACTCGCTTTCGTGTAAGTAGGCTGAAATTAATCTGGACTAAGAATTGCAGACAGACTACCTTAGTCGCACAACTCCACGGAAGGTGGCCGTTCCCGCGTTGGTCAACACTAACATTCGATCTCCGTTTGCAAAGATACCGTCTATAACCGTCTATTTGGAACTCTCGGATGAACACAAACACCTATGTGACCGTTATGCCAGGTTCTTGATCGGATCAAAGTAATAATGGCGGGCTTTTTCTCTTTGGAAACTCTGAGCGCTCGCGACAATAGAGGAAGCAAAGCAAGAAGAGGACAAGTCGTAAGTGTGTGATAACTTACATTCTTTTTCCAGTGGTCTGGCACGTCTGAAGTCACGGTTACTTTCTCCCGCAACAGTGTTGACTGCGTGATTTTTAAAATTCTACCTAAATTCTCGTCTTTTCAAGGCACCATGGTCAGTAATCTATACATCTCTCCCTTTTGCTCCCAGAAGCACAACAACCTGTTCTTTGACGCTTTCCTACCCACTCGGATTCCATTACTCTACGACTGTTTATGCATTGTTGTCGGAGATTTCAATCGTACGCCTACGTATCCCCTACATGCTTTTGGTTTAAATGACCTCCGTCGCATAATAACTTCGAGAAATACTGTTTCAGACAGAATTATCACAAACCATTCCGATCTTTTCCCGTTACAGCTGAAAGCTCCTGTTCCAACCAGTGAGCACGCTCTCATTACCGTTAGGCTAAAAGAATATTTACGTTCAGCACACTTTACTCGCTAGGACGAGACAGATAAAGGTGACGTCGGGAAACCTGCCACCCATCAACAGCACCCTTCTTCAATGACCCATTTCCATTGTTTCCTTATGTTTATGTTAAGTGCTCGCTTTGCCCGTTAAACATATTTACGAAGACGCTGAGTGCGGTATTTGATTTGTGTCGTCTTATGAGGACTGTATTTTTTAAGGATGGCAGAATAGCTTCTCTATTGCTGAAATCTCCGAGAATGCGAAATAAACGTGCCAATGGGATACTCGACCCGGCTCTTAAGCGTCCTTCAACGGCATTGCTTCCGTGCTATGACCATCCTGTTCCTTCAGAAATAGTTAGATTCTCCTCAGAAGTTCTCAGGTTACTTTGAACTTTAAAAACGGCCTATGCTGTGGATCCGGACGTATTATGTTCCACTCTTCCCAAGTTTGCAGCAAGTTCACTAACCGCGATAATGACTTCCCTCACCAGTACGTCCGTTGAGGCCGGTGTTATTCTGATCTCCTGGAGACCGGTGACAGTGATACCTACCGCCAAACATACTAATTTTAACACTTTGTCAAAACATTTTGGTCGCATCGCCATCACATCTTCTGCTCTCAAGTTGGCCGAGTAAGCTACCCTTAGTCGAATGGGGTCCTCTTCTGCTGCCCCCAGGGAATCCTGTCAGTCTGCGTTGAAACCCAACAGGTCCATTATGGATTCAATTGTTTCTGTTTTTCAGTTTATTTCACAGAATATGAATAGCTCCGTGAAACCCGTCCGGTTCATCTTCCCCGACTATTCATCTGCTTTTGATTCGGTTCCCCTTTCTCTACTTCGTCAAAAGCTGGAGTCCTTTGACTGTTCCACTTCTTTACTCTCGTGGTTGAAGGACCACCTTTCCAACAGAACTCAACGTACTCAAGTTGGTGCAATTTTATTGAGTCCTTTAACTGACAACTCTAGTGATTTTCAGGGTGGCGCCCTTTCCCCGTATCTTTACACCACACATGTCAACAGTACGGCCACTGCGCCATTTGTCGATGGCGTAATGCTCCATCAGTCCACCTCCAATCAACTACTTTACCTCTTTTTTGAGAACTTGTACGACATTCAGAATTTTTTATCCTATTCTGAACTACATCTCAACACTTCCAAATGTTTTGAGTGTACTTACTCCCTTTCTCGTTCATCCTATCCCAATTTCTGGAACCGACCGGTTCAAATATTTGGGCGTTACAATCAGCACAAATTTACAGTGGTCTTCCAGTTATTCTGGATTGTATAGAGAAAATACTTACTGTCGATTAAATTCGTAGGCTAACACAGTTTGGTGCCTGAAAAGCTGTTTTTTTTCTTTTGTATTCTCCCTATCTTACTCTACTGCTCTTCCGCAATCCTTCCCCATTTACTTAAGAAATATTTTAATTTACTTCAGCATGGCGTGGCTATTGTCAGTCGTGTTTCTTTGATTCCCATAGGCTCTGTTTTCTCCAAAATATGCGATTTACACACTGGAAAATTGGGAAAAACTCGCCTAGAAGATTCATGAGGATACCACACATCTCCCACACTTTGGCTTACCTGCATGCCGTTCACTTCCCTCGACACGTACCGCATTGAGACTTATCCTGTACCCTCTCGTATAAATGTCAATCGCATCTCCACAATACCGTATTTTGCACGTGTTTTGATTGCGGAGATAAAAGTCACTGAGGAACTTCGCTCGAACCTCGGTGGCTGGATCGGTTTTTTTTGCCGCATTGCTTATTTGCTCATATCAAAGTGACAATGATCAGTTTTTCCTCTTTTAGACTAAATGTGAGTTCGTTAACTTACTGATGTCCTCAATACAATACAATGCTATACAATGCGATGAACAGCTTCAAAGAGCGCTAGTTGTTAGGTGAACTGGACATTTAGATTGAGTACCTATTCATTGAGAACATCAAGTCTTTCTTCACAAAAGTAATTCGTCATCAAAACATCAATGTAATCCGTCATATAATTAATGGAAATCATTTATAAATCAGGTTAACAAAAAACGAACATTTAATTCTTAATCGTAAAATTGCCTTGAGAAAGGCTACTCATGGTAACCGAAACTTTGGTGAATTATAACAAGGCTATCACTAACTTTTTAACTTTTAAAATTCAAGCTTTTTTCCTGCATCCCTCGATCCGCTGCTTGGGCAAACGTTATAGACAGACTGGTGGAGTTACTGTAACCCTCTTTTTAACACCTTGCCGAGTGACGTCATTCGTGAAATCACCGTTCACGGGTGACTAAATCAACAATCCTGTCATCGAATGTTTTAAGTCCAAAATTGGCGGGCCGAGTCTTCTTTTGCTCCACTACCACTGGAAAAAGACGTTGGCGAAGGTTCATGTACCCCTCGACACCAAATCGAACTGCATTTATCAATTAAACTGGGATGTTCATATATCTACGATGGCCAGACAGTGAGATTACGTAATCGAGTTGTCGAACATACTCCAGGCCGGCTCCAGAGCGCCTTGTACGAAACATCGAAATCGGTGACGTCATCGAAAGAACACAAGATTCTCAAATCGTCAATATACAACACCTGTGGGGAATGAGGCATCGTGTCGATTTGGCCACGGTGTTCACCGTCGTTCTTACCGCAATGAAAGATTGATAACTGTCCGCATGTCCAACGAACATCAACTAGGCAAACAGCGTGATCGCCTTGGCAACGCCCTTCCAAATACGGAATGTTTTTCCTTTCCTCATAATTACGAAAACACTGTACGGAGCAGGTATATCTTTGATCTTACTCTTATGATCACTTCATAGCACAAGGACCATCACCCTGTCTGGGCTTGCAAAATGCTTTGAAATATTGCGGAGTATATCAAACCAATGCATATAGTCTCTGTCTAAGTTTGAGCCAACGGATGCAAGCCTTGACATCAATACTTTGTGAGACCGGTGCCATGTCAATGCTTGGTCTCTATGTTGTCATTTCCAGTCAGCCTTTAGGCTCGGCCACTAGAGTGCAACTCAGAAGTCCATTGGGTGGCACACGTAGCACATGTTCTAGCCAACGAAGCCGGTAGAGAGATATTTTAGCACTAATTGGGTAGGCAGCTCTCCCGGTTCCATAGAAGTGCTTTGGAAAAGTGGAGTTATTTAATTTCTATTGCCACTAAACTCGCGAGATACTCCTCAGGCATCGATGATCGAAAGGAGACAGATGGTCGACATCGGCCGCTCGAACATTCCAAGTCTCACAAGCGTATAGGACCACACGTGGTATAGCAGCTTCGTGCGATCTACCTTTCAATCGGAAGGAAACATCGAGTTGTCGTAGCAGGTTACGCAGATTTTAGAACACTGCATGAACCTTCGGTATTAGGCTTTCCACGTCATTTCCAATCCGCCCGTCAGTAGATTGCAAACAGCAGAGTCGATACATAACAATACTACTGCAAGATCTCTCACACAGCCAAGCTATCGTTTTTGTCCGTTCCCTACAGCTTTTTTTTAATCGTTTTTCAGTCTTTTCGCCTCAGTTCATCTTTTCTTATGGTCAGAGTTGGCCTTATTGGGTGGTTTTCTAGCCACGTAAGATAATCGTCAGTCAGTAAGTATTTCAAGCTAGAAATACGCTTAAATGAACTCTACAAATGGACGTAATCAGTAAAATGCATCAGAAGTCATGTTTGTTGACTTGGAAGTGATACGGAAAAGAGTGAGTATTCCGCAACTTCCCACACATTACGTCAGTTCTGACAGTTTAGTTGAACGAATTTCATCTTGGGAACACTTATTGGTTGAAAATTATCACACAAGACTGAGAAGCGATGTAACTAGGCTGAGCAATGACTTGCACTTTTTGGTTCGTCGTTGTTTACATTCAGTTTTGACCAAATGAACCTGATGAGTGAGGCAGAGTGCAATATACTGGTACAACTTGGATGTGGAGCTGTCGGATGGGATACTTTTATGGATCTATCTGTGTTGAATTCATTAGTGAGTCGTGTTTAATTGCTCGATTTCTTCAGCTCACCTGCCTTCTGTTGTTCTCATTCGAACAACCCCACTAAAACACGAGGTCGTAGTAAGTACGAGTAATAACCTAGTTCAAAAAATTATCCATATTTGATTCCATTGTGGTGCTCATTCATGGTGATAAACACCATAGTTATTTAAAAGGCGAAAAGGAAAAAGGTAAGCTCCCTTTAGTTTCTAGGTATTACAACATCAACGACCTCTTTCTCGTTGATTTGTATGTAATAATAAGGCGAATAAGGGCAGGAAACTACTACTACTACTACTACTACTACTACTACTAGTACTAGTACTACTACTACTACTACTACCTGATCACTACCACTGTTACTACTACCACAATTACTGCTACTATTACAAATACGGAGTTTCCTGGAGGATTTCGAGGACCTGGTGGAGCTCTCGGGTATCCAGTCGGATCGAGGTAAGTTGGCGGACCTTCGAGCGCCTCTCAAGGGCAGGGCGCGGGCGGCACTGGATGCGGTGCGAAGTAGCCAGCAGGAGGCGAGGTGAGCCGCCGTGAAGGACGCCCTGATTGCGAGACTTAACTCCCCGGCCGACCCTTGGGAGGACGTGTGGCGGATCAAGGCTGCTGCAGACCCACTGGTGTACCGCCCTGGAGCTCCGTTCACTCCTGGACCGTGCGTTGCCCACTCTGGATGAGGCGTCAAGGGCTGACCTGTTGGCGGACCGATTTGTGGGTAGTGTGGCTGAGCCCTTGCGCGGGATGGTGCACGTCGCCCGTGTGGATCCTTCCATGGATGTGTTCCAGCTCGCGGATGTGGGTCGTGAATTTACCATTCTTGACGTGCCTGTGGTAATTACGGCCCATGTCAAGAATCCAAAGGTGAACAAAGAACGTCTGGAGAGAACATATGGATCGAAAATAGTGAACCTGGAAGACAGAGCTGCGAAGACCGAACAGCTGGAAGAAATCCGGTGATTCTGCAGTGAAAATATGAAACCTGTCTCATAAAGACACCCTAAAACGGAGAAGAATATTGAAGGAAGTAAACCGGAAATATTTTCGCTGGAGAATTCAACCTTTACCGATGAGATAGTGAACTTTAGAAATCCGAACCAAAGCCGTTGTGAAAATGTGGAAATCTGTCACCGAGATTGTCTTGAACGTCAACAAGAAGAAGGTCTAAATAACGACATATAACCTGGTGCAGTCACCATTAGAGTGATGGATTGCGGGTCAGGTCAAGCACAAGCCAAAACTAATGAACTTTGCCTGGTTGAAGTAGAGGACATCGATCTCCCGCCTGACTGGTATCCAGGCGATAAAGGTCAACCCCGTACAACTCAAGAAATTGAGTGATGAGGAAATGGCGAAAAGCATGGTTCTGGATGGCACTGAAGTGATCACGCATGCTTTTGTGGTGACGTGCGACAAAAGGCGAGTGATCATGTATGCAATGTGTTCAGTAATTATTCTTCAATGTTGCCATCTGGAAACAAGGCTCGTGTCGTTGCGTGTCATGAATTGGACAAAGCGCACAACCGGAGGATCGGTGGGATTGATAGCAACATCACCACGATCCGGTGTTAGAGGATTGACATGCAAAGTAGAGGAGGAGTTGGAGGCAGTCCTCAGAATATGGATCGTTTTTTTGTCAGAGGGGATGAGTGCATGGGATGGTACATGCTTCCTATTGAGTAAGTTAGTAGCTGATTGCTGCGAACGCAATTATGGGCAATTGTGGATTGATAATGAACTTGAATAAATCAGAGGAATCAAACGCAGCAGAGTAAACAAAGACATATGAACAGCAAGACTGCATCCCTCTCCTGGATAATGGCTACCTTCATGTAGGCTAGACCTCCGGTATGCATATAACACTAGTTGTCACAACCGATTAACTTCGCTGACCTCTGCAATGCAGCCATCACGACGAGACTGCACCTCGGCGTGGTGTGATGGTTTGCGTGCCCCCATGACCCAAAAAGCTATGCACGATGGCTTCCTTAAGTCGGAGATGCAATCATACATGACAGGTCAATGGGTGGAGGCCAGACCGAGTTCAGTCTCAGAACCAGTTGATGGACAACATCTGGTTCTAACCACCATGCTCCTAGAGAGGACATTCCAGTGAATAAACACGGAGAAAAACAGTTTACCAGTATAAAAATCTCCACTAGGTGGACGTAGGAGTGGAGTAATTGGGGTTTCTCTCGACGAAAGGGGGAAATGATCACAATTCATTGGGCAGGTATCGCCCACCTAAGATGGGCAGCCCTCTGCCCAAAGGATGCTACTTCGTCCACGTTCAGCTTGCTCCATTGGGTGCATGAGGCTGAGGACTGAATCCGAAAAGCGGATTGATAACAAAGCACCAACGAAGACAAAGTGAACTGCATGCAACAATTAGGTTTCACGTGACAGACCAAAAGAAGTTCTTACACGGGTACTTCGGTCACGTTCCCGTGCTGGGCTTAAGCACCACTGTCTTGTGGATCAAACTTCTGATTCCCGAAGACGAACCCTTCTGCGGTGTGGGCAGCCGCGAAGTATGATTCGCCCAGAAACCTACAACATCTCTCCTGTAAAGGGCCTTACCAATTTTCCCTCTTTTAATTTAAGATCGATAAAAAACGCCACGGATAATTACGGCTGTGATGAAAGCAGTAGCTTGGAGTTGGGTATAAATCAAATGCACTTCTCAATGCCTAAGTGTTTATCTCTCTTGGCTGCCTTTGACGTCCGTACACTATGTCAGATAGAACGAGAGGCTGTCCTAGCTATAACTCTTGACACCTTTAAAACAGATGTATGCTGTGTCTCCGAAAGACGCATACAAGACCCCACTTCTGTGATAACTCTCCGCACCCCGGATACCGCCTCAGTCTCTCACTTCACTCTTCGCGTGTCCCGTGATTCGGTGTCTAGAGCTCGTGGTCAGGTTGGCGTAGGGATTCCCTTCAGCATGAAACCTGAGCGTGCACTGCTAGACTGCATTCCAGTCAGCAGTCATTTGTGTGTAGATCGGTTGGACTGTTCTGTGCATGTCAACAGCAACAGATTGAGGCGTCGATACTTCTTCGTCATGTCTGTGTATGCACGACTAACTGCAGCTTCTCTGAGGCCAAGGACGAATTCTATCACGATTTGTCTCAGCTACTTCAAAGCGCACAATCAACAAACGTGGTAGTCATTAGTTGGGGATTTAAACACCTAAGTTGACCGTTTAGAAGATTCCGAAAGGCACATTGGAGGCCCATTTGCTATCCCAGCCGATCGGACCGATAACCGCGATCGTCTCATTCAGCTGTGTTCTCACCACAGGTTGTTTCTGGTAAGTACAAACTTCTGCCATAAGAAGCGGCACACACTCACATGGCGTCCTCCTTCGTCCTCACAACGTTGGACTCAGATTGACCATATTGTCATTGGTCACCGCTCACGTCGATCAATTGAACATTGTCGTTCATTTTGGTCTACGCCTGTGGACTCAGATCAAGCCTTGATACGTGCTCGCTTCTCTTTACATCTCGTCCGTGCACGCTCCAACGGAAATACCACTTGTACTGCGCAGTTGTTTTTACACGATAACCAGCGATACACTTTCCAGACGAAGCTGTCTACGCAGTTATCGATGCAGCTAGATGTTCAGGATCCAAATGAACGCTGGAAACTGATCAAGGAAGTCTTGTATGCTGCTTCGAATGCCACCCAGAAATCTGGTTCAACTCGGTCCCACAAACAATGGATATCTTCGACATCAGTTGCTCTGTTCCATGCTCGCAGATCTGTCCCTTCGGATGCCACATTCAATCAAGTGCGTAAATCCCTAAGACGCCAACTGACTGGGAGTCTCAGGAATGACCGCGAGCAGTCGTGCATTGCGAAATGTAGGGAAATGGGAAAGGCTGCGTCCATTGACAATGCTCGCAACCTTATCCGTTTGATTAGAGGTACCGGTCCACGGAAGCCTGGTGTAAGTGAGTTAATTAAGGAATCCGACAGCTCATTGATTCACTCTCAGGGATGTCGTCTTGAGCGCTGGGCCAAGCACTTTAGACAAAAATTCAGTTGGCCAAATTCAACTGAAGACCTTCCAAATACAACCGCCAGAGAATCGATGCAGGTGAATACCAGTCCTCCATCAGATATGGAGATTATGCGGCATATCGGTTACTTGAAAAGGTATAAAGCCGCTGGATAGGATGGGTTGTATCCATCTTTTTCCAATGATGGAGGCGAACCCTCGGTTTCAGATTCAACAAAACCCTCAGCATTATTTGGGATAGTGAGCAGATTCCCACGGAATGGTATGAATCGATTATTGTGTCGATTTACAAGAAAGGTGACAGATCCTCTTGTGAAAACCACAGAGGAATTAGCTTGGTAAGTATCGTGTCCAAACTGCTCACCGATCTTATTCTCCACCGATTATTCAGTGCCCGCGAAATATGTACGCGTCAGAATCAAGCCGGTTTCAGACTCGGTCTTGGTTGTATCGACCACATCTTCACTCTTCGACAAACCTTAGAGCACACACACATCTTCCATAGGCCCACAATCTCTGCCTTTCTTCATCTGAAAGCGGCGTTCGACTCAGTCGACCGCACATTTCTCTGGAGCTGCCTCCCATTGAAGAGTGTTCCAGAGAAGTTTGTTTCTCTTCTCCAATGCAAGTATACAAATAGCCGAGGCCGAGTTGCTGCTTACGGCGATCTTTCCCCCAAGGTCACCACGGAAATCGGTGTTCGTCAGAGTTCACCTCTTTCACCCTTCCTCTTCAATTTTGTGATTGAATTGATTATTCAGATAGCCCTATCTTCGGGTGAGAACAGCAGCATCGATCTTTGCTTAAACAGTGAACTATCTGATTTGGAATATGCGGACAATATTGTTCTTCTGAGTGAAGATCCATGCAAGTTCCAAACTCTTAAAGATGGCCTTAACAACAGTGTACCAATGTTTGGGATGCGTTTTGCATCTTCAAAATGTAAAATGCTGTTGCAGGATTGGGTTGACTCAACACTAAACCCTTCTTCACAGGGAAACTCTGGTTGAAGTGGATAAATTTTGTTACCTGATTATTTACATCTCACCAAGTGGACAGATATCGTATGAAGTGTCATCTCGTATATAGAAGGTGCGTTTGGTTTTTGCCAATCTTCGTTATATGTGGTGTCCGCGTGACATCCGATTGTCTGTTAAGGGTACAGTGTACAATGCGGCGGTTAGGTCCGTTCTTTTAAACGGTTCAGAAACATGACTATTGAGGGTAGAAGATAGGCAAAGACTGTCGGTGTTCGAGCATCGATGTCTCCGGAGCACTGCCCGAATATGGTGGGAATACCATGTCAGCAATTTTGAGATTCGGCGTAAGATGTTGGGGACCAGAGGTCAGTCTCTGGATCAAGTACTGAATCTAAACAGGTTAAGGTGGTTGCGACATGTGTTACGCATGCCCACCGATAGACTTCCTCGGTCTGCGCTGTTCTCTGAGGCAGGTGGTGATTGGAAGGTAGGTCGAGATGGTCAGTCCATCACACGGCAAAAAGGTATGAAAACCTTGACGAGTGCAGTTGACCGAGTAGGTCGTGTTAGACTTCCAGGTTGGGGTCCACGTTATTCGCCTATTAAATGGTTGGAGACATTAAGTGATATGGCTAGGTTTCGCTGCCAGTGGCGTAGTTGCATTCGGACTCTTTCCTTGTCGTGTTGATTTCCCCTGATACTTTGACTTTTCGGATCTTTATCACTATGCTTCTATTCTTTTCGCCCTTTACTGGACGATTCCGGAAGGTAGCAACCGAAACCAGAGCACAGAAATGCGAGGTGAATGGTTGGATAAACTGAACTGAAACTGCAACGTGGCAATACCACTGCTGTTATTACTACTACTTCTACTACTATTATTACTACTACGGCTTTTAATACTACCATTGTGATAGGAAGAAGCTTCATATTCGCGAATACCTTTGGTAAAACTTCTTTGGAAGGAAAGCCGATAGAATGCGCCTTATTCTATGAATGAATTCAGCTGCAAACACCTATATCAACCTTTGTGGCAATAGACGACCTAGATTTCAGGGATTTCACGGAGTGAATGTCTAAAAGCTACAATAACTTGATCTTACAACCCCTTCAGGCTGCTCATCGCCAACGTCAACCAACAGTGGAAAATGTGAAAGACACAGTGAACGATGCACAGGCATGGATATGAAAACAACATTCATTGTCCTGTGGCCCGGGAATCACAGTTTCATGTGATCCGAAAGAATTATAAAAATAAATTCTTCTGTGATTGTGCATGGTAGGCATACCCTCTTAGGTAGTAGTTACCACTGCTGATCTCTTGTGATCTTATGTTGGTTCTCCACTCCGAGTCTCAGAGTTTGGTTGCTGGCCATCCCCATTGGTGCACTGGGCCTTTGAGTCAATGGGGTATACTCCTTCCACTGCAATCAATCACAAGCATAAAATAATAAAAATGATTACAAGAAAATAGAAGGAAATCAACGGCTACTGGACTGTCATGGTTGATTAGCTTCCAGGACCCGGAGGCTTGGACTAGACATCCACAAAAGGTTCCAATGGCTTAGGCTTCTCACTGAGCCGGGCTACCGCGGACTAATTTACACCATCAATGAAAGACAACCATTCTTGCACAAAGCACTGAACGCATCGTTATTTTCAAGTGGTTGGTCAGAAGATAATCGATCTAAATTCCTGCAATCACTCACCCCCCCCCATATACTGTGCTAACCTAGAAGTTTATTCGGGGACACAAAGCTGGACACGTTTTCAAAATAGGCCCGAGAATTTTGTAGGATTATCAGCTATCGAGTACCCGTCTTATTCTTGAAGCAGTACCGAAGTTTCTTAACCGATCATCAAAAGAGATTTAAATTACCTCACTGCACGAGGAACATCATGTTTATGAAGCTGGATTTCCGAAAATCCCAACACAGTTAGGTAATTCATAAAATTAGTCTCCAGTTTGTGTAGGAAGAGAACGCACGCATGAACTCTTACCATGCTCCAGCATTTTGTGAGCACCATTAGAGAGGCCGCATTTCGTAAGTGGATCACAATAGAACCTTTCCGAAATCATACTGGCACACGATACGCTCGACAGTGATAGTCTTTCTCAATTCACACCCGGAGCATTTGAATATGTCGGAAAGTGCCAAAACCGAAATTCAACGGGAAATCGAGCGGTAGTGCCTCAGGTTACTGGTGCATCCAAACTAACAGTGCAATTTGGTACGGAAAACGACTGCGTGAAACTCGAATCTACTCGGTCAACCGTATGTACTGGCACAATTCGCATCCGGAACTACGTGCACCAAGAAAAGATGAGAATAGCAAACTGGCATTCTGTCTGCTCATTGTTATTAAATAGAAGTTCATATGTGAACTACTGGTATTATAAAAACTGTTAGTGGACAATGTGCTGACCAGTCATAAAGCGATCTGGCCAAATCAGGATGAATGGACTACGAAGGTCCAGTTACACCTGGTTGGGTGAATTATAGACAAGAAGTTATAGAGCACCTCGCTGCATCCCAAGGGATTCAAACCGCCACAGGATCACTCCCAGCTGTGAAAAGTCCCAATCCTTTAGCGGGTTGGCTTCACCCCTCAGTTTGAAGAAAGCACCCAATAATACGGCTTTGATGGTAATCATATTTGCGGGTTTGTATCCCACCAATGGTCAAGATTCTTAACAGTTTGATTATCTGAACTTTTTTATTACATCCTTGAATATGAGTGCAGCCTTGAAGGTTCACTGCATCAGTAGGGACAACCCGCCACTTGACACTAATAATTCGGGGGGAGAGACCCAATAATTCAGCCGTGACGGCGAGCTGAACGACAGTGGATTACTCCCTTTCATCAAAGTGTCCGGCGGTGGCCGGATTCGAACCCCGAACCACAAAGGAGATAACCACCCAATCCACTCGTGCATATTCGTAATACATCGGCTAGTTAAATTATTACGAGTGTTGGAATGATTGAAACAAAAGAGCAACTATGGTACATTCAACAATAAAAAACGGGAAAACTGAGTACAATCTGAACTTCTGACATATCGTCTAACTGATTATTCCGTCGTTGTGACTCGTTAGGATCACGTTCAGAAAGTGAAATATATTCTCTTTTCCCTATTTCTGATGTAAAGTTGATTGTGCGAGTAACCCAGTTAAAACGACATAGTGAAACATTCATATTTGTTCCATCCCATGCCATAATATAAATGTCACCGATATATGGGCAGTGCAGAGAGAGCTTCATTTTGTTTAGGACTGTACACTGACTTCCAGTCTAGCAACGAAAATGTCAGGCATTAGCAGAACGAGTGGCAAACCCGCAGCAGCCTCATCTGTTTCATTGTGCGCTTTTTCGATGAAGCTCAGTTGAACTTTTTCTTCCAATGAAACAAGAACGGAATCTTGTCCAGTCTCTCGTGGGTCACTCAGGGGAAATTGTTTCGGGGGAAAAAGTCACTGCAGAATTGAAGATTTTGAAACCAAAGCTGATAGAATACGGCTATCCAGAACGATTTTTCCAGAAGAAGAACAAACTAGACAAACCTAGAAAGCTTCCGAAGGAGGCTATAGATATAAGGTTGCCTCTCGGAGATGACTCATCTCGCGAACTTTTGACGTTTCATGCGGCCTGTTTGCGCACGCAGCCTACTAGGTGATCATTATTATCCACGGATTTCAAAGATGAAATGCTTCTTCTAACCTCATCTACGATTCTATACTCCTTTGCTTGCTCACATTCGGGAAGCCTTATGGGTCGAACGAAAGACGGTCTTGTAGTGTACCAGCCATCCTTGTGAAAGTGATCCAAGATGACACTAGCAAAATCAATCGGCGGTGGCGCATGGTCAGATCAATAGACGGAAGAAGTATCTACAATAGATATAGGAAATGAAACGATTGGCACAATACGAACGCACAGTTCTTCGCAATTCTCGTTGTAAAAACCCAGGTGCCAAATGTACAATGTCGACTAACCGCTTCTGTGCAGTTAAGTTCATCTGTCAGGACTTGATGGCAGTTTGTAGAAGTGATCGAGATAATGTAGGGACGAGTACCGAAACGCCGCCGTGAAAGCTTTCAAAATATTTATTGATCACTGTTTGAATTAATTCCAAGACACTCCAAATCAGAAAGCAAGGTTGCTCCAGAACGATTCAATGATTGCCTTCGTGTTACGCAGCATTGTGTGTGTGTGTGTGTGTGTGCGCGCGCGTTCAAAAAGGTGTGTTGACTTTGTACATTAAAACATTGGTACAATAAGGGAGTGCTGCACCAACGGGCGTTGTGAACATGAAAAAGTGGAAAATGTACAAATACCCACAATATCAAAGAATCAAGGGAGACGGGTGAACCTGATTGGTCACTTGAACCATGAAAACTATTTCAAGTGCAGTCCTCGAGCATCTCTGATTCGGGCCATCAGGCGATCGGAGTTACCCTCAAAGTGATCTACGGGGTCCCTCAGAATGCGACCGGATACCGATAATTTTCGGCAGCTGAAGCAGTTATAATTCCGCTGAACTACTTAGCGCTTTTTGTCGAAAACGAATCCTCATGTCACTTAAAATTCTTCGGCCTAGGATCAAAGTTGGTCGGAATGGGGTGCAGTTCATCACCTGGTTCGACGACACAGCCGGAAATGGTCAGATCGGAAGACAGGCAACTTAACACCACAACACACCAATCCCCGACTGTCTTGCACATTCAGGATCGTAACATGATTCTTTCTACTTTCTGTCTGCTTCGCATGTGATGCCTAACAAACTAATCGCTCGATTACACTCACCAACTGTTACTTGTAGACATTTGGATGCACTTTGTATAAGGAACCGTACTACCTAGAAGATGAAGTTACCGAAAATATGTTTGTTAGCTGCTTTCTTGCTGTCACTGCTGCTAACGGGAGTTTGCAGTTTTCTTTTTGAATGGATAAATGCCAGCCGTCTCATTGGTCGAAGTTGAGGGCTTCTGATTGGTGGATTGGAAACGAAGAGATCACTCGTGATCTTTGCCATTAGAAGAAAACTGGGTTGTAATGTGCTCCAAAATCACTTTCAACCGCCGCGCATGGTCGCCTATGATCTACGGTATTCACGAAGCCGACTTGTCCTCCAGCGTGAGTTGGTCGCGTTAAAGAAAAACCGACAAACTGAGGAAAACTCTCACTTCTATCTTACTAATTAGTTGAACTGCATCATTCTTTACATACAGAACCAATAAATTAAAACTTGTTTAGGTATTGCACAATGTGTTCTGCTTTCCACTTAGACCACCTCTTTTACCGAAAGGCTTTCTTATGTATTTACAAAAAGTCGCGTAAATATCCATTGAGAAGAAACTACTCGTTTCCAATGGATCTCCGCCAAGCAACTACAGATTACGCAAGATCAAATTGTTCACAAACATCCAACTTGCGCATCAGGAATATATATATATATATATATATATATATATATATATATATATATATATATCGAAAACTGTCTACTATCACTTATTTGTATAAAAACTGGGACTCCAGCGACCAACTGGTGGTTGGCCCCTAGCTGATTTTAGTCGATAAGCAGTGGTTACTTGGTAATCAACATTGAAAGCCCGGTGGGAATTAACTTGACACCTTGTGTTGACCAGGTGGACTAGGATAGCACTTTTGATTGCACACTTTCATAAGCTACTCATTGTTCAGCTTGGTATTTTGGTTGTCAATATATCATCAAAAGTCGAGATGACATCATCATCATCATCGCCAGTAGTTTTCAACGATCAGGAAATTATGGAAATCATCACTCTGAGCTGCGAACAGTACCAACAGTTGAAACTACCCGCCCAAGAAAAAACGTTATCACGTTGGCACAGAAGTATCAAACGAATACGAAAGAAAATGTCAGAACTTCACTAAATTAATCGATTTAATTAATGTGATTATTAGGGTGTTCTGAAGACTACACTATAATGATTTGGAAGTAGATGTGAATCTTGAAATTTTCCACCGACAAAAGTGCGTTCGGTCAAAATCTCAGAACTAACACCGGGAAGCGTTCACACCTTGGTATGACCGGGTGACCTAATTACTTGTCACCCTGGTAAGCTTCAACGGAATGAGTCGCCGTTGTTGTTCCACACGCCCTGTCAGTGCAAAAACGTGGGACAAAACATGTGACCTTCAGCCTGTTCAATTGTGTCACAAATGAACTGTGTTCGTTCGGTAATCGGTCATGACGATTTCCATACTGTGATCGATCAGCAATCGACAATACTGTCCTCGTCACTCGATGGACGAAGATGACGTACTTTCCACATTAGACTAAATGATGTTTGACAGGTCTACGCCAATTGACGTTGATCATGGTAGAATGGAACTCAGTCAGGTCATAAACAGGTCAACAGTTCTGTGAATAACTTAATGGTTAACTGACCACGTGCTATTAATACTTCGTGCCACATGGAAAAAGTTAGCAAAACAGTGTACCAATGGAGTCTGTTAAGTGAAGGAAACATGCATGAGAGTATTTTCAAAATCAACTTCAAACACACGCGAGAAAGCACAACAAGAGAATACTCTTCATATCGGTTTTTCGGTCACAAGGACAGATTGCGGTCGCCCCAAATCGAAGAAGACCATCGTAGTGAAGCAAGAAAAATGGGACGAGTGAGACGTCTGCATTTTTCTCCCAATCAGGCAATTCAAAATGGTAAAGCATGTAAAACCGTCTACACAGGTCGTTTTCACACGTCCGCACTGCGCCAAGATCGATCCTCCGGCTACGTGCGCATTTCGGCTCCGTTCTGGCCACCTGCCTGAGGCCATTGACCTGGTTCCCGTGCTCATCATTCTCGGTTTGTGCCGGCCCGATCATCCCAATTATTGTTTTGATCAGCAGTTGTCCACTTGGGCGATTCTGTTGAGGTTTGCCTGTTTTTCAGTAGGATTTTGTCTGTCTGTCGAGGAATGTTTCCGGAATGGTCACGGCTTATTCTTCTTCTTCGTGGATTGACGCGTTTGACTCGATAATTCCCTCCTTCTCTTACTACAGCAGTTCCCGCCACAGTGGGTGGATCGCCACTTGGGTCACGAGCTGGTAACTTTACCAGTCAGTACCTAACGGCAGAGGGGGCTGTATATCGTGTAATGTTGAAGTAGTCCATCACAGATTACCCAAAGGTTAACGCGTGGTAGTAAAACTCGCGCATTTCGAGTTCTATTCCCTGATGGACGTCATTCGAGATAAGTACCGTAGCTGATGATTCCAAAACCCCATCCCCCAACCCACTCCCACGTCCAGTTTCGCAAGTGTCCTTTTCTTTCACATATTTCTGCGCTTTCATAATTCGTCCGACTATATGGTTTTTGACGTCTATACATATGAGACACTTGCCGGCTACACATTCTCAGTGGAGCGGCTTAAGTGTGTCTGCACTTATCAACAGATAGATACAAACACCGGAAATTCAATCGCACAAACATTTTCCTAATAAGCCAAATATGTCTGGCGCGAATTCGACAACATTTGAATAAGATGACGTGATGTTCGCCTTTGTCTGCTGCATGCTTGCGCATTCCTACAGCGGAATGGGCATAGCTTCCAAGACCCGTTCCGCTACCAGTGATGACCAGTAACAAATAGCTGAGGCGTAGTTGGGCGCCAGGTGACAGCAAGTCTACCCCAAATGTAACTGACAACGAGGCGATCAGCACATAGACCACTCGGCCACCAATCGGTCTCTTGTGGTACAGATACCTTATTGAGATCCAGTTCAGCTCAGTTCAGACAATCATTACCCTGCACTGGGTGCGGTGGCTTTGGTTGCTATCTCCTGGCGACAGCCTCAATCAGAAACGATGAGAAGGACAGGAATAATAATAGAACTCTAACTATCGGTATCAAGCCGATAAAGAACGCTTGCAAATGCAAGAACGGCACTGATTGCATTACCCAGCCATTTCCTTCAACGCATATAAACACTGAGTGGGAGGGTCTCTTGGACCCCATCCAAGAAGAGCAACACGCACTACACGGCCAAGTCCACAGATTAGGTTTTTCATACCTTTCTTTCATGTCATCAACTGACTAACACTACTCATATTTCAACCCCTACCCACCTAAGCGAACATGGCGCGCGGAGGAATTCTATCCTAAGGCATGCGCAACACACGACCCAGCCATCTCAGTATGATGACTTTTACTGTTTCACCTAATGATTTGGCTCTTGAATCTAAGACTCTCCGCCCAATCTGGGCATTGCTGATACCATGTTCCAACCAGATTCAAACAATGATACGAAGACATCAGTGTTCGAATACTGACAATCTTCGTATATCTTCCACCCACAGTGGCTATGTCTCCGAACCACACAGAAGAACGGGCCTGACCGCTGCAGCGTACACTCAACCCTTGATAGATAAACGGATATCATGTCGACGCCACAAATGACTCAGATTGGCAAATGCTAAACGAACCTTCTGTATACACAAAAAACACTTCATCCGATATCTGAGCTCCAGGTGAAATGCAGCTACCCAGATTACAAAACTTGTCTACTTCATCTGTAGTCACCCCAGATACTGAAAGGGTTTGTGTTGGACCAACCCAATTGTGCTGCATCATTTTGCACTTTGAACGTGCAAAACACATACCAAACATTGCTACGCAGTCAGATAAGCTGTTCAGAAAAGCCCAAAACTAACCTGAATGTTTACTTAGAATAACAGTGTCGTCCACATATTCAAGGCCTAGCACTTTTCCACCCGGGAAATTTTCAATACCGCTATCGTTAACTGAAAAAATACGGTCTCTGGGGCCATATCAATCACGAAGTTAAAGAGAAAAGGAGAAAAGTGGACAACTCTGATGTACACCGCTTCTCTTGGTGAACTCGGGTGAAAGAGCACTGTGAGCCCGAACTCGGCTTCGGCTGTCCCTGTAAAGGGACTTTATGATGGAAATAAATTTCTCTGGTACACCCTTTAACAAAAGGCAATACCAGAGAACTGTGCGGTCCACTGAATCGAAGGCCGCTTTAGGATCCATAAAAACGGGAACCGTTGGCTCGTGGAAGATGTGCCTTTGTTGTAAAATTTGTCGGAGAGTGAAGATGTGATCAACATAACCTCGACCAGGTCTAAACCCATCCTGATTCTCGAGCGAGCACTGTTAGCGAGCGGTTGATAAGCGGTGGAGAATAATACCAGCGAGCAGTTCGGATGCGATGTAAACCAAACCTATTCCTCTTTGGTTTTCACAGGAGGACCTGTCCCCCGATTCACACAAATTCTTTGGAACTTGTTCCCTATCCCATAGAAAACCGGGGAATTTTCTAACTTCAATGACAGTGCTGGGCCGACGTCTTTGAAAATAGAAGGAGGCAAACGATCCGGCCCAGCAGCCCTATGAGGTTAAAAGTAGCTTATTTCACAGAGAACCTACACTTCTGACGGAGGACTGGTGTATACAACCAGAGCTGGAACCATGGCGCTACTAAGCAGGCCTCTCGTGGATAAAGAGCAACTAAACCGCTTCTCGAAATGCTCCATCTAACGAACTCAATGACGCTCCTGAATTTGAATCAGTAAGCCGTTCACCTCTTTGATCAGTTCACTAAAGCCTGACTTTCGTGACCACTACTTCCGATAAGACGGAAAAGGGTGCGACTGTTGCCAATTGCCGCAGCTTTCTCCATCTCCCTACACTTCGCAACCCACCACTGCTCACGGCCATTCCTCAGGCTACGAATCAATTGGCTTTTAAGGTATTTCCGTGCCTAATCTTATCTGGGATCCCGAAGAATCAATCTGGGAGCATCTAACAGTGCAACTGAAGATGTAGCTATTCATCGTTTCTGCGTATGTCTGGTAGTTAGAACTTGGACAGCATTAGCAGCTTCAAGTAGTTTGTTGGGTCTCTGTCCATCGATCTTCTGGCTCCTGGGAATCTGACTGCATCAATAACCTGGTGGATAACTCACCTTGAAAAGCAGATCGGTGGTTATCGTCCAGTAGCAGCTACGGATTGCGGTTAACCGTTGTGTTGGTTCGTCCACCGACGACAAGTAAGGTGAAGAGCGCACGGACTAGAGCGTGATCTGTGTTTACAGACGGGGACAAAAATGATCCACAGCCTTGAATTGATCTGCACCAGCTTTTACCGATGGCAATGTGGTCGATCTGAGTCCATCGCTGGGAAAGTGTAGAAGGACGTCAGGTTAGCCGGTGCCGTTTTTTTGTGCGACAAATTTGTACTCGCTAGGAATAGTCCATGGTCGGGGCATAGGCAAATGACTCCGTCACCAAACCGACCTTTTATATATCTCCCCGTTTCGTCACAGATTCCAACATGAGCATTAAAATCATCAGCAACAAATATGATGTCCGCAAAGCGCACGCTGTGGAGCAGTCGAGACAAATCGTGGCAGAATTCGTCTTTAGCCTCAGGAGAGCTACAGTCAGTTGGGACATACGCAGAAACGGCGCTTCAATCTAATGCTGTTGGCATGCATAGAACCATTCAACCGCATCGCCCACAGATGATTGCTGACTGGGATCCAGTCGAGCAGTGCACGCTGAGCTCTCATGCTTAGAGTAATACCAACGCCTATCCGACCACGAGCACTAGACACCGGATCACTCGACAAGCGAAGAGTGAAATGAGAACCCGAATTTGTAGCTGGGGATAGAAGTTTTAACACCGAAGTTGGATTTTGTATGCATTTTTCAGAGACACAACACACATCTATGCTGGAGGTTTCGAGAGTTCTACCTAGGGCAGCCTGCTGCCCGTTTGGTAAAGTGTGCGGACGGTGGAAGCTGCGAACTGAAGAGAATGCTTAGGTCGAAGAATCGACTACCTAAATCCCTCTGTCTCTAAGTTGCTACCCTAAGCGAGAGTTAGAAGTTCACAGTCACAACTCATTGTGTCCCCTCGTTTCCATTTAGAATGTGGATGCGTGGGATGAAGAGCAGAGAAATAAAAAATGCTTTCCGATTGACTGTTGGAGAATTTTGGGCACATCACATTTCGCGGCTGCCCACACCGCAGAAGGGTTCGTCTTCGGCAATTCTTACTGGAGCCCTTGACTCAAAAGTCTGACCCTCAAGGCAGTGGGGCGTTAACTCAGCACGGGAACGTGACCGAAGTACCCGTGTAAGAACTTCTTTTGGTCTGTCACGTGAAACCTAATTGTTGCATGCAGTTCACTTTGTCTTCGTTGGTGCTTTGTTATCAATCCGCTTTTCGGATTCAGTCCTCAGCCTCATGCACCCAATGGAGCAAGCTGAACGTGGACGAAGTAGCATCCTTTGGGTAGAGGGCTGCCTAGCTTAGGTGGGCGATACCTGCCCAATGAATTGTGATCATTTCCCCCCTTTCGTCGAGAGAAACCCCAAGTACTCCACTCCTACGTCCATCTAGTGGAGATTTTTATACTGGTAAACTGTTTTTCTCCGTGTTTATTCACTGGAATGTCCTCTATAGGAGCATGGTGGCTAGAACCAGATGTTGTCCATCAACTGGTTCTGAGACTGAACTCGGTCTGGCCTCCACCCATTGACCTGTCATGTATGATTGCATCTCCGACTTAAGGAAGCCATCGTGCATAGCTTTTTGGGTCATGGGGACATGGAAGCCATCACACCACGCCAAAGTGCAGTCTCGTCGTGATGAGATTTAACCAGTCCGAACTCACTGCTGGTGCTGAACTGTCAGTGTCATTGGTGAACACGTGGTCTATCCAATCATGGACCAGGATATCCACGATAGGCCCAGGAAAGAATGAGGGTCACACCAAGATAACTCCATTGTCAGTTCTAACTCTCTCTCGCTCTTGATAATACACAATGTTGTTACGGGGCTTGTCACCGTCCCTTCAGCACAAAACCCCAGGGGCATTACCTTCCGCGTAATATTCTTTTTTGTACTTCCTTTGTATTGTATAACAATGGTACAATATTTCGGGAAAGAAGTTGCGCGAGATTAGAGGATACCAATTGGAAAAAATGACCGGTGGGCGGTACCAGGATTCGAACCCGGGAAAGCAGATTCCAGAACCCATCGTTATGACCGCATGATTACCGCCGTTCGAGAGTGGGAGGAAAATAACACAATTGCGGGGTTCTTGTGACTTCTGCATCCCAGCCCGATCGGAAGCACTTCTGTTGTCTCTGAGTCATACTATCGTTTGCCCATCCCATGAGAGCCCCCCAAATACCATCGCGTTATCGGATATATGTAATGGAAGCAGAGAGACAACTATGGTAGAGTGTGGTCAGTTCAAACGTTCCGTTACTGATTCACCTTTCTCAAGTGACATGAAACAGTGCACTTCTTCCCACCGATCAATGTGATGTGGGTACGATCATTCAGATGATTCCATTTGCTAGTTGTTAGATTAGCCCGATACGACGTGTATAGACATGTATGCTGTGATAAATCAGACTGTTTGGACTACAGCAGAATGAATCAGGCATTAAAAAATGCTGGAGATCAAATCAAGTGGAATGTGATTGTTTGGCAGGGCGTTTGTCGTGCAGATTGTGTGAACGGGATAATAATTACCACTTCGTCTCCTCAGTTAATGAATAAAGCATGAACACAGTGGAATTCTTATGGTCGCGAGCAACAAAGAAATGTATACTTTTAGCCAGACTTGCAATGGTAGTGAATCCCACTAGGCTAGTCACGAGTGCTAGTTCAGTTACATTAATTTAAACTTATTATGACGCAAATGACTACCCCAGGCATCAACGTTAGACAACTATTCTTTGCTGTGGTTGTTCATATTGAAGGTTTGTTTATGTGCCCGCAACTTTGCCCTCCCCCACACAATAGTTGTCTCAAGTGAACTGTCGATTGATGACGGGGTCTTTCGGTCCGGACACAAATAAACACCAGCCGAAGTTGCTACGATCTAAGCGAACCGTGGAGCTCATCGCCGACATTCCACACAGTTGCCGTACCAGGTGAAACGGAATGGCAGATGGTCAACTCCGTCCAACTATCTTTCTGCCTCTCACACCCCGACCACGAAGACACACTCAATTGTATACATGAATAGTGCTGACACTGTTATTTGTACGTCTCTTTCCCTCCCTCCCTCCGTGTGTGTGTGTGTCGAGAGTGAAGTCGGGTCGTGAGACTGTAGTCTCCTTAAACTACTGTGTGCCATCGCTGGTGAGCATGTCAGCACATGCGCCAAAGAAGCTAGAACGCATACATCTCGGTCATTCATAATATTAACAACTATCCACTGCGTCCGATACTGAATCGATAAAGGAACAGTACCAGCAAAACCCCAGGCTGAGTATCAATTTTTCATTCAACAAATAGAAACAGAAAACCATCAGGTATAATTGTCAGAATTATTATTTTATAACCGCGAAATATTGCCAAGATCGCCAAAAACTGTTTCCTGTTGGTCACACACACCCCCCTCTGAGGATGGCACGTTAATGGATAGTATTTAAGTATTTCTGCGAGTAGAAAGACGCGTGTACTTGCATAACAAGGTTTCTATCATATACTGCAGGAGCACAGAAGAAGCGGTATACTTTGAAACTTGGACAGGAAAATGACACAAGGCAGCAGTAGTTCAGATGTGGCCACAATTCGGGGGACATAAAAGTACTATCTACCGTCAAATTTGACCGGTGATGATGGAGACCGAGCCTCGTACCGCAGACCAGCTAGTCCGTGACATATACCACTTGATCACTATCGATCAGGACGGCGGAGTGCAGACTGTCAAGTGGAGAAATTAACCGACAGTGTTAACGAGTCCTAAATATTTGAGATCGCGATTTCCTACTCCGAGGCACCGCCCACCTATGAGGTGAGAAACTAGTCGTCGTAAGAGAAACAATAAAATGGGACAAATTGTAAGAATACAAAATGAAATTCACACAACAAGTGAAAGGAACCAGATTGGTTTGTGAACTCGTTGCACAACAAAATTGTCTTCGGGGTTTTATCAGGTGAAAGCCGGAATGAAACAGTCCAACGGGAACACTAGCACACACCTACCCATGCACATACACACACACACACACACACACACACAAATTGCGGTTTTACAAAGACGTGATTAGGATGAGATGAAGAAATCCTCGCGTAGGAAGGAACATTTAGCTAAGCGATCAAAAGAGCCGATAATTTAGTTTAGTCCATAACTAACCGGTCTAATGACTGAAATCGACAGATCGAAATGAACGGTTATTCTGACTCACTTATTTTAGCTTTTTACAACGTCAGACGTTGTCCCACAAATTTTGTTCAACAAGACGAAGTCTAACGATTTCAGATGACCATTACTGCAACATAATAATCATCATCATTTATTTCTTCTCCAACTGAAGTACGACAGTGGTACAATATTCCAGAAAGGAGATCCCGTCCAGTTAGTGATCGCCGAAAGGGGAAAGAAGATCTGTGGTTCATAGCTCTCGAGGATGATTGTCGGTCAACCTGTTCCATTCGGTTTTACTCATTCATCTGCTATTATCGGCTATACTTATCAAGCCGTGGATGCGCTTCTTGGTAGGCTGCATTCAGACGCTTTTTAATTAGCCGACAGATTTCGTCGCCTTTATAGCACAAATACAGGAGAATTTCATTATTCTGACACGTTGGGCGGTTCCGACTTGACCGATTTTGCTTTGGAATGTTTGTTGTAACTGTTTACTTGCACCACCACCCCTTTCATAATTCCATTATTGTGTGACGTCTCGTTGTGCATATTTAACGTCTCCTGCTGAGCAACGTTTTGACATGGCCGATTTGGCATCCTATGGTAACGAAATTGGAGGAATTTACATAATGCACAGACTATGCATTTTCTACGGAAGACAGGCCTTCTGGCAGATGCATTCGATTGCAGGGAAACCTCGATGTACAGAAAATGTACTCGGTCACCTTCTTTCATGTGACAAGTTACACTGATATTCGTCCGAACAGATCGGACAAATCCTCTTCTTCCGCACTCAGTTCTTTCAACTCTGAACCTCACACTTAATTGCACTAGTTCAGGATTTTGCAGTGCAGCATCACTGAATCGGAAGTGAATTAAATCGAAGCCTAACGAGCGAATAAGCGAGAAAGAAATACAGCATTGAAAGTTATGCACACTAGGAAAGATTTCGAATGTACCCACATTATTGACCACGGCATCTAGCCAAGTTGCCTAATGTTTACGACCACTGTTCTATCTCATTCGAGTCACCGGGTTGGAAGTCACTAGGTGTGAGTGGTGCATTCTGTGAAACTGACAGTTTGCCAGTTCATAATCGGCAGCCGGATCTCAAAGGCTGAGTGGAATACATTCAGGCACATTCTAACTGGACCTCAGTGTCAGCCTCTCTTACAGATCTTCCGACGCACATCCAATGGTCCGTTTCGAAAGATCCACTTACCCGGGAAGAGATCCGCAGGTAAATCCAAGCCTTAGGAGGTCAAAAAGCGCCGAGCTCCAATGGATTTCTCTTCGGCCCATTTCAACGATGGTGGGGTGCGGCTAGTTGAAACAATTCATTCTCTGTTCTAAAAATTCTGGAAATCCGAGCAGGTTCTCCTCACGTGCGTGTGAAGTGAGGGGAGGGGATCAATTCTTGTCCACATCTCTGAGATGGGCTTCCGTAGTGATTGTGCTAACCATAGTGGCGTAAGCCTTAACCCAATAGCGTCAAAGCTGCTAGCGTCTGTTATACTTCGCAGGTTGTACCAAACGCGCGAAAAACAGTCTCGTGAGATGCAGGCTGAGTTTCGTGCCGATCCTGTATTTATAGATCAAATCTTTCTCCTCCGACAGCTGCTAGAGAAATGTCAAAGTTCGCAGCAATCGCGTTCCCGGACATTTGCGCGGCCTTCGACTCTATCGATACGACTGGACTATGGAATTGTTTGCTGAAAAATGGAGTATCTGAGAAGAACATATCGATTCTCAGAGTTGTGTTGTCACAACTCAGGCCGGGTTAGGACATACGGCCAGCTTTAGCCCCCTTTTGTCGTCTCCAGTGGAATACGACAAGGTTGCTCTTTATCCCCATTTCTTTTCAACTTTGCCATACACGATGTTCTAGGGAATTCCTTGACTAGTCTATTAAACGGTGGAGTTGAATTCCTCCCAGCAAACAGGGATTTCCACTCAGAATATGCCGACCATATCGTCTTGTTGAGTAATAATTCACAGGCAATACAACACGCTTTGGACCGCTTGGCGATTGGGGTATGCAGATATGGTATGTACTTTGCGCTTTCCAAATGCAAAGTACTTCTACAAGATTGACAGGAGCCTATGCCTGCACTTACCCTCTATGGTGATCAGCTTGAGTTAGTTGACAAATTTAATTACCATAGACGCCTGACAACAGCTGGAGGGGATGTTGGGAAGGAGATTCGTTCAAGAGTAGTGACAAATAAAGCAGCTTTCGCAAAACTGCGACCCTTGCGGTCTCACTGTGACACCCGGTTCTCTCTTAAGGGAAGGGGTTTACGTTACTACGGTTCGTAGTGTTTTACTCTACGGTTGCGAGACCTGGCCACTTCACGCTGAGAATGCTCGGCGTCTTTCTGTGTTCAACAACCGATGTCTCCTAATCACTGCCCACGTCTGGTGGGAATATCGAGTGAGTAGTGAGGAGGTGGGCCGTCGTATGTTAGACACGGATAGTCGCCTTTTTAACGAAGTGATCGCTCCACATCGTCTCCAATGGCTGGGACATGTTTCACGAAAGCCTCATCGTCTACCTTCGCGTGCTCTATTCTCATGTGCTGGGTGAAGCTGGAAGAAGCGACTTGCGGGTCAGGCTATGATTTGGCATAGAGGTATGAAGAAGCTGGCATCAGTAATGGCCTCGGCTGGTACTTCTCACCCCCTGATTGGGGCCAAAGGGACGAGGGTTGTCGTTAGTTAGAGAAGTCGAGGGACATGGCTGAGAATAGAAGTCAGTGGCGCGAATGCTGCGCGGTCGGTTTGCCGAACACTCGTGTCCCGTAATCACAAGCATGTCACTGCGACAGACGAAATGACAAAAACATCAAAAATTGTACGGCAGAAAGCAAGAAGAAATCATTTTTTCTCTCTCTCTCACGGGTTGTCTGTTTTACGATTTGATACATTCCTTCCCCCCCCCCTTTTATAATTGGCATTGTTGCGCTGGCGCCTTTTTGATCTCAAGCTGGTGTAAATATGCATTATATATATATAATGTTCACTGGGATCTAATTGGAATCTTCTGGAGAGTAAATGGATACTCTCCATTTAACAGTCCACAAATGAATCACAACTGTGATTTCTGTTAGTTATTCCTGTCCGGGTCACTGCTAACCCAACGAACAACGACGATTCAAATTAGATCCTAGTGAAGATATAACATCAGAGTGTACAAGTATGAAGATGAGTGGGTAGAGGAGTACCGAGTGCGCATACATGATGAGCGGCAAGAACCACCAAACCGGTCGTATGCTTCTAGAGGAATTTTTTCCATATGTTTACATACTACTTACTATCAATAAGTGCTTGAACATGCAGCCTCGTTGTTCGTTGGGTTACTAGTGACCCAGACACGAATAACTAACATATATATATATATATATATATATATATATATATATATATATATATATATAAGGTAGGTTAGATGTACCACGAATTCAAAACAAAATTAGTCAGTATGTCACAAGTAGAGGTTTAGTTCAGGCGTTACCAACCTGCCCATCTGGAAACTCGCCAATAACGTCTGGAGTGACGCTTTTCCCAAAACCACCAACGGAACCTATGTAATTTATTCCTTCGAAGAATATAGCAATGACTAGAGAACCCTAAAAATCTAACCGAATTGCCAGAGAAATTCGATTATGAAATGTATTACCGACGAGTTAGTACTACGGTGGTACAGGAAAATACTTACGGAGACTGACAACCATTATCAGCACTTTGGTTAACCCAGTTTTCGGGTATCCAGAGGCGGGGAGAGAGTGAAAATAAGGACTGATATCTTCTGTTCTCTCCTAACTAGGCATAGCCCGAATCTTAGCTCGGTTTTTGGAAATAAATGTGAACAAGTACTAGAATGATTTGGTCAACTGTTGTTATTTCATCAAATATGACCTTTGCACAGCCTAATATTAGGACTGATATGTGGGTCTGCTACGCATTGTAACAGTGGGCTGGTTAAAGGACACACTTCCTATGGGTTTGAGGCAGTTCGTTGCCTCTCACACTGCCTATAGAAACATGTTTTTCATTCTGGACTGGATGACCTTTGACCGTAAAAACAACATAATACAATACTACCCACCACCAGGGAAATTACTTACAACCATGACATTCAGAGAATAGTATCAGTGACTAGAAAAAGTGGTTCGAACTAGTGGTACGGATGAATTATTCGGGCGGCGAACGATGACGATTTGGATGCGTTTCACATATTTCTAGCAGCCTTCCACTAGGGCGTTACGACCATGCAGTGGTGAAAGTTTCTCAACTGATCTGAGAGGAACTAAAAACGCTGTGCCCAGAATCGTGGTCAAAAGCTCTTCGGGTGAGAGTGTCTCTCCGGAGATCTTGGTAGAATCAGAGATCTGATCAAAGATTCCAATGTAAGCATACCTCTTCATTCAGATCTGTCCTCATTCGGTGATTGCTTGGTAGAATATGTTAAATTCTTAAATGTACCGTGAAACCTTGCGCATCTCTGCCCACAGATTTTCTACCCCATGTGTGAAATAATGAGGCCGCAATAAACAACGGGTTTTCAGGACTTGAGGTCACACTATGATCTGAAGTAAGCAAAACTGAGCTATACGAACTTAACGAGCTATATTTGCAGCTGCCAACTACAGACACCGACTCCCGCAATGCCGTGATGTAGACTGATGGAGTCAACTCAAGGAGGCGTCCACTTGTGGTAGACACCGACGGATTCAGTCAATGATTCGTTGTTCCTACCCATCTGGCGTTTAAATTAACCCATCCTGTTGATTCCTATTAAAACTCCGTCTCAAATTTCATTTTCCTCTCTGTTGTATACTCATAATTGGCACATCTTTCGGCCTGCTAGCGATCATCCTAAAGAATACTGTCTCCGATCGTATCTGAACTATTCAACAGACGTTTGAGACAAAGTAACATTTCCAACGGATGGAGGGTGACCCCTCCCCCCTCCCTTATTACCCCGGTATCTGAAAAAGTTTCAACCAAGCTATGTCCCATCGCCCGCACATTGGTAGCCTTTAGACCGTTTTGTCGTCCAAGCCCCTTCATCAGATCGACGCACTCAACCCAAACTATTTGGCAGACCGGCTCTCATGCTCGATTTCGGATACCCTTGATAGGCTGTTCACAATTCACTGTGATGCAGAATTGAATAACAAGCGACTTTTCGTCTTTTGATGAGAAATCAATAAGCAAATGTGTCAGAACCCATGAAAAAACGCACTAGAATTGGGTTATTTGACGGAATGAAACCAAATAAACACACCTAAACAAATCTATCTCATAAATTTATGATGATTGCGTTATGAAAATCAGTGTTTCCGGGTCACTTCCAATTTACCGTACTCTTATACCGTTAAAACATCTAGATCGCTTTAGATAACATGATTACATCCGCAGTTCGTTCGAACTGTGCAGTCTGGTAAGAAATTTATCGCTCGACTGAATTTGGCTTAGGCGACGATGACGCATGCTAATCACGTGCACAATGCTTGGTCGGAGTCATGGACTGACATACGGTGTGGGCCAAACCTGATAAACCGACTAATCAGTCCATCATCCCTGTAAACTTGGCTGCGATAGAGATAAGCTCGAATCGTGCGTGTTTCCGAATAAGGAATGACACTAGCACACGGAGGGTTCTTTCTGCCCATAGAACGGAGATACTGCAAATTCATGTTAGGCTCCGTGGGTGGGGTCCAATATATATATATATATATATATATATATATATATATATATATATATATATGTATATATATATATATATATATATATATATATATATATATATATATATATATATATATATGATATTCCGGCTTGAGAACAAGCATGGTACCAACACAACAACCACAGAACAATAAATTACTAAGTCGGGAGTGGGGAGGGGTTAATAATTAACATAAAGGTTACGACAATTAATCGTAAAAACAGATACAACAGTCTCTCACTTCACTCTTCGCGTGTCCCGAGATTCGGTGTCTAGAGCTCGTGGTCAGGTTGGCGTAGGGATTCCCTTCAGCATGAAACCTGAGCGTGCACTGCTAGACTGCATTCCAGTCAGCAGTCGTTTGTGTGCAATTCGGTTGGACAGTTCTGTGCATGTCAACAGCAACAAATTGAGGCGTCGATACTTCTTCGTCGTGTCTGTGTATGCACGACTGACTGCAGCTTCTCTGAGGCCAAGGATGAATTCTATCACGATTTGTCTCAGCTACTTCAAAGCGCACAATCAACAAACGTGGTAGTCATTAGATGGGGATTTAAACACCTAAGTTGACCGTTTAGAAGATTCCGAAAGGCACATTGGAGGCCCATTTGCTATCCCAGCCGATCGGACCGATAACCGCGATCGTCTCATTCAGCTGTGTTCTCACCACAGGTTGTTTCTGGTAAGTACAAACTTCTGCCATAAGAAGCGGCACACACTCACATGGCGTCCTCCTTCGTCCTCACAACGTTGGACTCAGATTGACCATATTGTCATTGGTCACCGCTCACGTCGATCAATTGAACATTGTCGTTCATTTTGGTCTACGCCTGTGGACTCAGATCAAGCCTTGATACGTGCTCGCTTCTCTTTACATCTCGTCCGTGCACGCTCCAACGGAAATACCACTTGTACTGCGCAGTTGTTTTCACACGATAACCAGCGATACACTTTCCAGACGAAGCTGTCTACGCAGTTATCGATGCAGATAGATGTTCAGGACCCAAATGAACGCTGGAAACTGATCAAGGAAGTCTTGTATGCCGCTTCGAATGCCACCCAGAAATCTGGTTCAACTCGGTCTCACAAACAATGGATATCTTCGAAATCAGTTGCTCTCTTCGTTGCTCGCAGATCTGTCCCTCCGGATGCCACATTCAATCAAGTGCGTAAATCCCTAGGACGCCAACTGACTGGGAGTCTCAGGAATGACCGCGAGCAGTGGTGGATTGCGAAATGTAGGGAAATGGGAAAGGCTGCGTCCATTGGCAATGCTCGCAACCTTTTCCGTTTAATCAGAGGTACCGATCCACGGAAGCCTGGTGTAAGTGAGTTAATTAAGGAATCCGACAGCTCATTGATTCACTCTCAGGGATGTCGTCTTGAGCGCTGGGCCAAGCACTTTAGACAACAATTCCGTTGGCCAACTTCAACTGAAGACCTTCCAAATACAACCGCCAGAGAATCGATGCAGGTGAATACCAGTCCTCCATCAGATATGGAGATTATGCGGCATATCGGTTACTTGAAAAGGTATAAAGCCGCTGGATAGGATGGGTTGTATCCATCTTTTTCCAATGATGGAGGCGAACCCTCGGTTTCAGATTCAACAAAACCCTCAGCATTATTTGGGATAGTGAGCAGATTCTCACGGAATGGTATGAATCGATTATTGTGCCGACTTACAAGAAAAGTGACAGATCCTCTTGTGAAAACCACAGAGGAATTAGCTTGATAAGTATCGTGTCCAAACTGCTCACCGATCTTATTCTCCACCGATTATCCAGTGCCCGCGAAATATGTACGCGTCAGAATCAAGCCGGTTTCAGACCCGGTCTTGGTTGTATCGACCACATCTTCACTCTTCGACAAACCTTAGAGCACACACACATCTTCCGTAGGCCCACAATCTCTATCTTTCTTCATCTGAAAGCGGCGTTCGACTCAGTCGACTACACATTTCTCCAATGCATGTATACAAACAGCCGAGGCTGAGTTCGAGCTTACGGCGATCTTTCCCCCAAGGTCACAACGGAAATCGGTGTTCGTCAGAGTTGACCTCTCTCACCCTTCCTCTTCAATTTTGTGATTGAATTGATTATTCAGATAGCCCTATCTTCGGGTGAGAACAGCAGCATCGATCTTTGCTTAAACAGTGAACTATCAGATTTGGAATATGCGGACAATATTGTTCTTCTGAGTGAAGATCCATGCAAGTTCCAAACTCTTTAAGATGGCCTTAACAACAGTGTACCAATGTTTGGGATGCGTTTTGCACCTCCATAATGTAAAATGCTGTTGCAGGATTGGGTTGACTCAACACTAAACCCTTCTTCACAGGGAAACTCTGGTTGAAGTGGATAAATTTTGTTACCTGAATATTTACATCTCACCAAGTGGACAGATATCGGATGAAGTGTCATCTCGTATATAGAAGGTGCGTTTGGTTTTTGCCAATCTTCGTTATATGTGGTGTCCGCGTGACATCCGATTGTCTGTTAAGGGTACAGTGTACAATGCGGCGGTTAGGTCCGTTCTTTTAAACGATTCAGAAACATGGCCACTGAGGATAGAAGATAGGCAAAGACTGTCGGTGTTCGAGCATCGATGTCTCCGGAGCACTGCCCGAATATGGTGGGAATACCATGTCAGCAATACTGAGAGGTTGCAGATATGGCTGAGTTTCGCTGCCAGTGGCGTAGTTGCATTCGGACACTTTCCTTGTCGTCTTGACTTCCCCTTGGTAATTCGACCTTTTGGATCTCATTCACCAGCTTCTATTCTTTTCGCCCTTTACTGGACGATTCCGGAAGGTAGCAACCGAAACCAGAGCACAGAAATGCGAGGTGAATGGTTGAATAAACTGAAACTGATTTTCATGCATGACGTTTTGGACCCTACACTAAACTGATTAAAGACGGGCATAAATGATCCGACTAGACCACAGCTGTGCAGTCAGATCACTTCAGACTGCAGCGTTGATCATGAGGTAGAGCGAGCGTAGCAATACCAGGAAATGGTCAACAATCCCCTCTGGGACAGACCGTGAGACTGGCCTGCCCATCATTAATTTTGAGATCTGAGTCCGCTTAGACTAACAGGATTTATGGACCGGAACAGAATAGTACTAATTGTGACATACTGCGTTATGATCGACTGGGCCTCAGCATACTTTTTATGGCGAGTGGGACTCACAACAGAGAACAGCGTCAAATCATAAACTCACGTGGATCCATCAGCAAAACACCCAAACATACTAAGACGACCATCTCCCAAATGATCTGACAAGCTCTACAGACAATCCATCTAAACTGCTTGCTGTGCAGATTGCTTTCTTTGGAAGCCCACCCACTGGGATTCCAGGCAGAAAAGCATGTGGTTCACATGACAACTCCCAAAGAAAGGCGACGGTTGGTCTGTACCGAAAGCTGTAACCGTGAATAAATGAGCTGACGATTACAGCTGGTCAGTTGTCTGTCGGTCATCAATCAGCAAAGCGCTCAGAGCCCACTAACAGGAACAATGATCATGACTCAGATCAGTGATCAGTTCAGTTCACACAACGACTAACCTCGCACTTCTGTGCTCCGGTTACGGTTGCTACCTTCCAGCATCGTTCAGTAAAGGGAAAAAGAAAAAAGCACAGAGTGAAGGAGACCAGACTGTTACCCCTCGACTGAGCACATTCAATACACCATTAAAACACCAAGCCAGAATATGTAGGTGAGAAGAACAACGGTCCCAAGCCCGTCATGGTAATTGTTTATGCGTCATTGTTATTATTATTATTATAGACAAGTGTAGGCAGTACCACAGACAGACGCTCGCTGGCCTGTTCATTCGGTTCCAAAGGCGTGTGGAAAAGGAGCCATGCACACAAACATGGGCAATAAAGACAGCATATGTATAGAGATAGAGGGAGAGAGAAACGTATGTATGCGTATGCACGTAATCAAATGCGAATAGAAAACTGGAAAAACGCATGCCCGGAACTGCGGACTTCGTGATTGTGTGTGTGTGTATGACCCCGGTTGGAGAAGGGTCTTGGTCAACCTAACGGCCAGAAAACGACAGATCGTCGGGCTTACTCGACGCAAATCATCACTGCCACCGTCATGCGCAAGTGGATGTGCACAGGAGGAAGCGAACGAGACGGAACAGCGATAAGTTACGTGCAGCTGTGCACGTAGTCCAAGGGAAAGTCAGTGGCCGGGAAAAACAAGCGAGACACAGAAGCGCAGACAGTGATGACGACGCCAGGGTAAATTAGGAAACACCTTTGAAAGAAAATACGGATGGGGAAATCGAATGTTGTTTGTGCAGAACGGAGGACAGGGTAAGGAGGATGTGGTTTGCGTGATTTACAACGTGGAATTTTTCGGGGGTGTGGTGGTGGGACGGAGTGAGTGAACTTATTGTAAAATCAACCCGGACACGTGTGCAGAACGAGGCTTGATTGAGTGAGCTTGCATACATACATCAAATAATGGTGTTTGTCGTGTTCGGGAGAACCGGGTAGGCAAATCGACCTAGTGCCCACGAATCGGACTGCGACCGCGACAACCTGAGCTGACGAAGGTTTGCCGAAAAGTCAGAACCAGTCAAAGAGCGCACCACAAGGAAAAATCAATCAGGACGAAGATTTCATCTGAAACGGAAAAAATCCGTTATTTGATAGGCAAAGAAACAATAAATGCATCACCTATGGCAAATAAAAGAAAGACATTGAAGCTTATAAATCGAACCGAATTCACTGACTGGTAATGAGTGTTGTTAAATTCTGCTCAGAACCTGTAGTGGTAGCCGATGGGATTGGCTGTTTATCACCTTGGCCACTTTGTTGTTAGATAGTAATTCAACGTCGAACAACTCGTAAGCATGCCTGCGCCACGTATTTCCCGACTGCAAGTCACAGGGTCAGGTTGCCGGTAATGTCAAATAGTGCAGTGAGACACATTCGAATGTTTTATCACACGCTCGAAGATGAGTTCAGTAGAAGAGGTATAACCCATAGCCTCAAAAGTCCAGTGCATTATTAAGGACTGCCGGAAAACAGACCCTTAGGCTTGCAGTGCAAACCAATAAAAGGTCCAATGGGTCGGGTGCAGCAACTAGCCGGATGACAGCGGGTTACTGTTTACCACCAGTAACAAGCAGTGTCGGGGTTCAAACACCTGACCTTCTAAGTGGCAAGTAAAAGCTCAAAACTACTCGACCACCATTGGTGATGAAAGTAAGGCCTCATAAATAGTGAATATGAACACAACAATGAAATCTTTCATGCCATCTTTAAAAACTAAGTGAGCAGAAGAAAAGGAAAATTTCTGGAAAAGGCTCCATAGATTTCACGGCAAATGATACTTCGAAGCCACTGCATGACAATTTTTCTCCGGAGAGCTTAGCCAGTGTTGCCGGTTCAAAAACGGATTTGATTTGGCGAGGTTTACTCGTGGTAATGTGGTGGCAACTACGCGGGCAAAGAAGCCGAAGCATTCGGGCAGTAACTTCTGGTTTGCCAAGTTATTTTTCAGCCCGCTTTCCAAACTGTCCTTATTGCCACTGCCACCAATGGAGTAAGCAGAACGTGGACGATGCGGCAGTACCCATCGGGATGGACGCCACCAAATGTGACGAAAATAAACAGCCGACACGTTGACATCACAGGTGACCGAGATTGAATTCCGGAACTTGAGCAAACAGATTAGTTATAGTAAGGACGCAAACTAGACCTCCTTGCCAGTTCAGTCCGCGTCGCCCACAGCCTCGCGTACTCAGTCACCCGAGATGACTTGATGAGGACGTGCCTCAAACCAGGAAACGGACACAGGTGTTAACAGAAAGTTAATTCATTGAGTTCAATTACGTCAATGAAAACGTGTAGTGTCGACAAGGCCGCTTGATTGCTGATTGCCTCAAACGGTTATGGACATAACTCCGGTTTTGTCGGCAATTAGTTAGTTCATTTTGAATTGGCCTAATAGAAGCACAACGGTTTATTTAACTAGGTTTTCTCTGTGTAACAAGCTTTTCGCGCCAAGACAAAGTTTGAAGCTGGCGAATCCAGTCCCGAAGACCGCGGAGCATCCAACACCGGCGCCAAAATCCAATGACTAGGTCTGCTCTTTACAACACATCCTTCAAGTGCCAAATATAAACAGGAAACACGGAAAACAATGATCGACGGTTTAAACACAATGAAACGATAGGCGAGACGTACCTCGATTTCAAATCGGTAGTGGCAAAGCCAAGTGAACGACTGGAAGGACAGGCGAGGAAAATCAATGTATCAGAACAGCGCGCGAGCGCGGTTGACGGGGAACGTGGGAACTGGCAAACGAATGATGGAGACAAAGCACGCTGATTTCACTTTGAACAGCACAGTGGATTCGATTTAAGTGGTTAGATAGACAGCGAGCGTCGGACACGATGCAACAGCGCCATACAGAGTTCGTTAGAAATCAGATAAGTTGAATGAGAGGGATAGAGATAGAGAGCACGAAAGATCAATCCTGCACAGGGATGATTTGGAGATAGGTTTGTTTTTGCAAACGGAGATGAACCATGCAGGTGAGGGAGAGTGATGAACAAGCACACGCAGACGTGTGCTTACCAGACCGCTGATGCGCCACCCTACACTCCGCGTGTGTTCCTCTTGTTCTGAATTCTATCTAATCGCCGTTGACAACGACGTCCGAATGGGTCCCATTCACGCCGTTCGTAGTCGGATGGTGCTCAGAATGTCCGTTGGTCAATTCTAAGCTGGCCAATTTGGCAGCCACAACATCGTCATGATGCTCGAAATCATGTCCGTTCACGTGATTCTGTTCGGGATCCACGGGTAGTTGTTCCTCCAGGTCCTCGTGGTCGAACGACTTTTTAGCTGGTGTACCTTCAGTCATTTCCAATGGCTGACTGTCACATTCTGCATTGGTGTTGTTCGTATTCACCGCGGTCTGCTCGGTTTCCATCTGGTACGAGGAAAAAAGGGGCATTAATTTAGCAGACAAAACCCCGGGCATTTATGCAACTGAATCAAAGCGCATCTCGAAGTAACCTGCTATCCCCTATGTTCAACGCTCTTGAGAATGGTTGCATTCGTGAGTAGCTTGCATCATGACTAAATGTGGCTTTAGAGACTGCCAACGAACAAAGTGACCGACGGTAGCGAGTTTCGAACTTTTAACCTCTGAGGTCGTAAGCGCTTTAAACCCCTGGACTACCACCGATCAAAAGCTTTTAAAGACGCCAATGAGGACAACGTGCCAGTGGATTGAATACGATGGCATTCCAAGCAACGCGCCGAGTCGCATCGATGGAAAACCGGGTGAACCAGGGCTCCATATCTCAGATTATTGCCACTGATAGTAACACAACAACGCATGCCCACGCGCAGTGACTTTATTTTTCGCATTCTATGCTAACGTACGAGTGCAAAGGAACATAGAAGTACTGAGAGATTGTAATATGACCTTGGAATGAAGAATACAAGACCCTGTAAAAGTCATGTGTTATAACGAAACGGATAATATTCGAGTATTGTTCAACACCAACAATAAGGACAACGGTAAGCCGGTGGGTGCTTGCTGATGGAAGCCATACAATGGTGAAATGAGTGTTGATTGCCTGCCTGCATGCTGTAGCTATCACGCAATTGGCATGTTTATGACAGAAAGTAACGTCGAATGCAGGAAACTTAACGGAAATATAAATCACAATGCGCCACAAATACACAGTCCTTCGGAACCCCAGTCAAGGGACCGTTTTCATATCATACGAAATAGCGACTAAATTCGTAGAAAGACGTATTTTGGGTGCAAACCCGAGCACTCATGACAAATTTCGCAGAAATACATGGTGGGACAGTATGTGCACTGGTGTTTGCAATGAATGGCATACAGCACTGAAACGTTTTAATTTGAATATCTTATTATGCCCGGCTCGAGTAACGTACTGAGTGAGTTATTTCCAGGGTACGGAGACGCAACATAAAATAAACGTCCGTCGATGGTCTGCCTTTGCCGGCCGTTGACAGCTACGTGATTTGGGTAGAAAACGAATTTAAACTCACATGCTCTTCCAAAGGTTTCTCTATCTCCTCAGGTTGTGGAGGCAATTCCGGTTGAGACTCGGTTTCGATTTCTGGCGCGTGCTCAGTGGTATCATTTTCAAGCTCGGTTACCTCGGGAATCGTATCAGTAACAGCCTCTTCCACTGACGGAGATGCTTCTGCTTGTGGCTGTTCGTGAGGAACACATTCGACAACATGCTCCACAGGGCAAGCGGGATGTTCAACAACTGATTCGCTGGCGGGCTGCTCAATGGGATAAAGAAGCCGACAAAACAAGGCAAACATGATTATCGACTTACTTCAAGTTGGCTGAAGGACAACATAGTGTGAGCAGACAACGGATGATACCACAACACTTGCTAAGATACACCAAGATGAGATTTCTCCGAACCTCTGTTTCAACGAAACTTGGAACAACATGATAATAGAGCAGTCGATTTATAAGCTATGCGGGTGTTCTAAAATTACAGTACGGGTTAAGAAGTTTACATGCACCAAGACGCGCATTTTGTGGTAAACATGACGAGGTGTATTCTCGACTGAAGGAGTCCACATATGATCCTAACAACACAACTACTTCTGCGGGTCAACTGAGGCGGCCTTCGGGGATACGTTAGCGCCGATATTGTTTTTCTGCCAATGTTCCTTTGCACCGTGAACTGAAACCAGCCTGAATTAATCTCGAGTAAAGGATCATTCTCTCAGTGAGCTTTTACGAACGCATGCCCTTGTATGGCTGCGTAAGATATATGGTGTTCAACTGAGTTATTTTCCTCATTCAACGAGAAGAATCAAAATGAAGTCTGCGTCTCACAACGCGTGACGCTCGCAGTCGAACAGCAATGACCGTCACATAAATCAATATTGAACTTTGCCCTCAAAAGTCGGTCACGCAACTACGCCAGCACTCCGCTTAATCCATGTATAATTTCTGTATAACGATCGAAATGCTCCACTATTTGGCCTGGCCTGGTGATTATTGATCTGTCAGCCAGACGGGGTTCAAAGAAGGCGGTATAACATTGATATGAAGCACAACGGAATGACAGACACATGACACGATGTGGCAGCGTATTCATGACGCTGTGAGACAGCCCGATGAACTTGTAACCTTAGAGCTTTAGTCACGAGATAGAACAGGATTTCTGCCTGACTGCAGCTTTCATATCTTAAACCAGTGAGACGGGCTTGACACTGATGAACGTGAGTTCAACTAACGAACGGCCGTAGTATGGTGAGAGAAAACTTAACACTTACTTGATTCTGTTGTTCCAAAACTTCGGTAGTGACGGAAGTGACTTCTGGAGTGTGCTCCACAACTTGCTCGGAGAGCTGTTGAATCATGGCAGTGCCCAAAACCTGATCAACGAGAGAAGATGCGACCTCGACAACTTCTTGATGTTCCGCGGCGGTAACGGGTGTTACAGACACAGTTGCAGACTCAGCTTGTTCGGGGGTCACTGCAGCGACAGGAGCAGCAGCTTCTTCCGTTGATTCGCTCGGTTCGGTAGTGGGAGTAGCTTCTTCGGTTGTCTTGTCGGACGCCTTCTTGGACGTGCTGGATCGCTTGGATAGGCGTCGGTGGATCCAGACAAGAGGATTCTTTGTCTTTTTCGTTTGTTTCTCTTCTTTCGACTTGTCACCAGATGCTGATGCCGTATCATGCTCCTCGACGTGTACCGAACCGTTTTGGTCGTGTTCCACCACAGCGGGATGATCATCGTGGACCGGGGAAATTTCGGCAACCATATTGTTTTTGGTTGCTACATGCTGGCAAAGCAATTTATAGAAGCAACGGTTCAGCAATGAGAGAAAAGAATGACTAAATAGGGGTGTTGATAGACTCAAGGACAGATGAACAAACAGCGCATGACACTGAGAGTTGGGCCTGAGAAACTTTGCTTTAGAACAGACAAGTGGAACTAACAGGAGCAGATCAATCCCGTGGAGCGAAAAAGCAGCGATTTAGCGGACAAAAGGGGAACGGTTCGTGAAAAAACTAATCAAAGTATCCCACAAAACAGACCAAAATCTTAAGTTAAATTTCCACACACACACACACACACACACACACACACACACACACACAAGCAAATCAAAGCGACACAGAACGTAGATTATTTGTGGCATGACGAGCAACCGAAGCACTGGCGCAAACACGTGGACATTATTGGAACTTGATTAAAATCCGACGTTTCTACCTACCTCAACATCTTCATCAATAGAAGGTAAATCCGGGGCATTTGTGACGTCACCATTGACGATCTGTGCGTATAGTGACGTGAAAGGGCGAATGAATACGTAGAAAAAGACGAATCACAAAAACAGGGGATGTGACACGGATTAAGTGCCGAATCAGCTTACAAAGCAAGTCTAACCAACCGCAGCTTTTTCCTTTACAAATTACATGCTTGTGCATGAGTGCAGTTCCCATAACCTCAAAGGTCCGCTGCAACACTAAGGATAACCGGAAACCAGACCTTGAAACTTCGAATGAGGATTCACATCAGGTCCTAGTAAGTCAGGTGAGGTAACGATCCGAAAGACAGTGGATTACTGTCTACCACCAAAGTAACTGGTGATGGCGGGGATTCGAACCTCTGACCTGCGAGGTGGTAAGGAAATGCTATAAACCACTCGACCGCCATCGGTCAACACCTCATGTTTCGCCAGCGTTTGACAAAGATAAAAAATTAATAGGGGGTCAATAAGGATGAATGAAAGCCCGACATCCGATCAATAAATCAACACATACCTGTCCAGTACTGATTGGTTGCGGGACATCACCGTCGGTTTCGACAGGCTACAAACAAGTAAGAACGAGACGGGAAGAAGTCGGTTACTGACAGCGGTAAGTAGCAGACTGGAAATCAGAGCGTTCCCACTCACCATAATTAACGGATGAGACGACAAAAGAGGAACACTTACCATGCACCAAGTTGTAAGAGTCACGAAAAGAATACACCAATAATTATCGAGGGATCACAACAAACTCAATACCAAGGAAATGACTGCACACAGATGATTACTCTATGATCGCTTTGGTTCAGACAGTTCCGACAGTCAGAACGCAAGATGATCTCAAATGGGTGCGCCAGGTTGGCAAGGTCATACAGGTGAATAGAGGAAGTTTTATTTCGGGAGTAGAAAACTCGGCGGAATTCGACCAGTTTTAATAGTGAAAACAATATAACTGTATCCATCTGCACAAGAATACTGGTTTCTGATGCACCAGATGAAAATGCTTATGAACGACCGTGATGGTAGGCGAATTCACGTCAACGCAAAAAATCAACTGATTTCACTGGGCTAGATAAGGCCTCGAGAAAAACGGTAGGCAGATTAAAGAAACACGGAATGTGAAAAGTACCTATATTCTATTATTCTACGTTCACGCATGACTACAACTGAAAACGTGAGTTGCAAGCATCCATCTCAAGTCCTGGTAGTATAACAAATAAAACCTTAACATATGCTGGTTGCGGTTTGAAGACATTTAACAAATTATACTGCTCGATTACCAACCAATCGAACAATTTTCCCTTTCTTTTGTATCACATGATTGCATATGCGTGCAAAGAAAGGGGTATACCTCACAGCCAGATGCCCATTGCGATATTAAGCATAGCCGGCAACCGGACGCTCAGGCTTGAAGCGGAGAACCACATGAGGTTTTAAAAGGTCAGGTGTGGTAAACAGCCAGACGACAGTGGATTATTGTCTACCATCAAATCGACACCAATTGTTCGTATCATTAGTTATTGAAACCCAACTTTATTGGCCCGTGTCTAGTTGTCGACGAAAATTGATTAATCTCAGGTGGATTTCACTGCTGGTACGAGAACAACCCAAGTGAAAATCAGATGACAGGTTAAATAAATAAATGTCCAGAGTGCCAATCTTTTTGCTAGACAGTATTCCAGTGAGTGACCGGTGATGATCGAGTGGCTTTGAGCGTTTGATCACCACCTCGGGCGTCGGAAGTTCGAATCTCGTCACGGCCGGTCACTTAGACAGTGAACAGCAGTCCACTGTCGTCCGCCTCGTAAGCCACACCCGACCTAGTGGAAATTTATGTGGTTATTCACTTCAAGTCTCAGGGTCAGGTTGCCAGTTACCTCTGATAGTGCAGTGGGCCCTAAAGGTTTCAGGGTATACCCCTTCCACTGGAATTATGCGCAAGCACGCAATGAAAAAACTATCACAGGCTAGACTTTTGAGTAGACCTTTTTCAATTTGTGTGACCAAGCTTTTGGCATGCTGTCCTCAATGTACACGAAAAGAAATTCGAACTTATTTGTACTCTGAGCTTGTACAAGAGCTCAGTGGGAGGGAGATACTTGATAACTTCAAAGGCCTATGGCATTACCAAGGATGACCGAGACTTTGAGCCTAAGACCTGAGGTGAAATTTCACCAGTATGACAGACTAAACAAACGCTCCGACAACACGACCGTAGACTCGCTCATTAGAAATGATTATTTTACAAAGCCTCGTTTTCATTAGCCAGCTAGGAAATATTACTGGAGAAGGAACGTGAATTAGGGCAGCACACCTCTTTTTTATTATGTTTGTATAGTGGCAGGGGTGTACCCAAATGCATATGAATACCTACTGCACTACCCGCTACGGATAACCGGCCACTTCACGCTGACACTCGGAGTGCAGAACCACGAGGTTCGCATATATCAGGGATGATAACGAGTCAGGTAGATATGAATTAGTCTACAACCAAGTCCTTTCGATTTCTGCGTTACTATCATCGGCCGTGCCCAAACTTCCAGGAAGTTGGTTTACACATTCCTAGTTAAATACTGGTGGTAGACAGAAATCCACTGTCGTACGGCTTTTTTTCTTTATTACACACTTGCGTACGACTGCAATAGAAGGGGCATATACCCCATAGCCACAAAGACCCACTGCACTATGAAGAAAAGACGACAACGAGACCGCGAAACTTTGAGTGAGGATTCACATTAGGTCCAAATAGGTCAGGTATGGTGACGAGCCAGACGGCAGTGGATTATTATCCACCACCAAAGTAACCGGTAATGGTGGAGATTTGAACCTCTGACCGCCGAGATGGTAAACAAACGCTCAAAATCCACTCAACCATCACCGGCTTCTTATCACACTTGACCTATCGTGACTTGAAGTGGTTCTCTGGTCCAAGTGTCCGGTTCTGGTTGCCAACTAAATTTATTCGTGTAGTGGACCTTTAGGGTTATGTACTCGTGCTCAAGTACGCCAGGAAAAAAACCAGCCTACATATAGCAACAATCGGTGAGATTTGCATCCTCCTCGAACTCCATAAGACAAGGAAGTACATGGACAGAAAACCGAAAAAAACTCGACAATAAAGGGCAAATAATCTTAAAGTCAAACAATAACCAAAAACACAAGGTTTGATAGTAGCGTGCATGTTATTGATGAATTTCTAAATATGGGACCAGAGCTTATCGGAATGACTGACTCACATAAATGTATATATCACTCTGACAAGGTAACAGAAAAAAAATGAGCGAGGACTAGACACTGAAACGGGTCATAGATCGCCTGGATTTGGCTTCATTTTTTAAGCGAGTAGCACCGGAAACAGGACATGTGCCTTGGATTCGTCCGTACAAACATTTGACTGTCCGTGTCTTTTCTTCTACATGAGTGTGCCTAACTACGACAGAAGGAAACTAATCAATTGCTTCAAGGGTCCAGTGCAATATTAGGGATAGAAGGCCATCAGACCGAGACTTCGAGTAGCAGAGAGCCCCACAAGGGATCCAGATCGATCTGATATCCGAACAGATCTGGCGCCGTAACGGCCCGTGAGCGACAGTGGATTGCTGTGCACCAACGGATTCAGAAGCAACATACAGCTAGTAACATGGGCAACAAAATTCCAACTACTAATAATAAGGCTGTCATGAAGCCAAATGTTGACTGTAATGAAACGGCATACAGTAGGTCAAAAAACCATCGGAACCCGTGACCAACGGCTCATCATCATCGTATAGCAATAGACAGTAGGGCAAGCTCCACTGACCACTGCTTTTCTCACTATGTTGCACGTTGAATTGGAAAGTATGAATATACAAGATGGGCAGGCAGTGGACCTACACTGGTGGGAAAATGAAAAATGCCATAGTAGCCAGCACACGGAATACACAGTCTAACTGTACAAACGCACATCGATCAGTTATTCTGATTCGACCAAAGGCTGGCTTTATATTACACGACTCATGAGCAGAATTGAAGTGACAGATTAGAAGAATGAATGACCAATACGAGCACACCAAAATGAGCACAGTAATCCAATGTCACCGGGCTCGGAAATACGTCTGACTTATGTGGTTCCATATCCCACTTTCCAAGTCTCAGGGTCTTGGTTGCCGATTAGCCCTAACAGCGCAGTGGGTATTTGACGCTATGGGTGTACTCCGTCCACTACACTCATGCGCATGTTCGTACAAACAACCTGTAAATCACTGCATTATAGGAGTGTGAAGTGGAGATGAAAACCGCAATAAGGGTGCGGTATTAAGGAACGAGACAGTAAAGTGGTGTTTAGAGGATCTACTCTAGTTCCGAGTGCCTCGGATCGTTTGGCTACCCTGGATGGCTTGAGCATATCAACGACAGGAGTGGTAAACCAAGCTGAGCGACAGTAGTGAACGGAGTATTCAAAACAAATAGCGAAATAACATTTATTTTTAGAGAATGAGTCCTCACTAAGAGTGTCCAAAGCCAGTGAAAGTATGTTCCTGTGGCGCATCGACCCTGCATATACCCTAATTAGCCCAAATATGCATACGCAAGAATTATCCTACGAATTTATTTTTGAAATGGAGATGCATAAGACCCGTGGGTCGTAGAAGTCTCGTAATCTTACGTGCGATTGGCATCCAACTGGAGGAACAATCATCATAGCTTGCACTATTCCAACTTCACGTGCTATTCGCTGAAAGCTTAATATGAAATTATCGTAACACAAGAAGCTACGCTGTCCCGAGCATACCGAGGCAAAATGGAATGAAGAATATCAAATGGGCTATCAATTCGAACCGATAACCTCTCGTATACCAGCGTAATTGTGAAATATACAACGACGCAAAATCATTCACAGCTAGGGGTTGTATAGACACTTACAGCCTCTGTCTTTGTCTTGTGATCCACATGAGAAATGGTAAGTTTTCCTGACGCTTGACCCATGATAAATTAGAATGTGTTTGGCGGAAACGGAGTTTGTAATCACAGAGAACGAGTAAAATCGAGTTGATATTCCGAAACCCGCAACAGAATCCTGGAGCCTACGAGGCGCACGCACGAAAGTGACACTGACAACCACTAAAGTCACAGTCAGAACCGCAAAATTCCGCTTGTTCGTCAATGTAAATGTGCATGCATGCGTGCGTGCGTGCGTGTGTACATAGCTGGTGGCGGCGGCTGCTTTGCCCGGGTCTAGGGGACGCTCTGCTGGCCACGACAGACACGGGCACAGCGAATGAGTCAGTCCACTCGTCTCTTCTCATGTGATTGGTCTATTCTCGCTGCCAGAGAACCGTGAACGTGCATACATCCATGATTGTCCACAATGCAGTCGTTTCTAACCACCAATCAGCGGACTTAATGGAGCTGTTGAGTATCGACCTTGAACAGACCAATAAGGAGGCAGAGAAATTACGTTCTGCTTTGTTTACGACCACCACGCCTAAAGGGGAGCAAGACGCACCGCATCCTCGATTGTCATGCTCCGCAAATGCGCGTGTAGAACGCCAATCGTCTGCGCCTTGTTCCGGCAGGGCGACGATCCCAGGCGTCGACATGGCAATGAGTTGGAAGCGATCTGATATACAATGCCGATTTCCCCTGAGCCACGCATGTGCTGATCATGATCGTAACTGCTTTATGCAACCATGAGAGTGGTTTTTCGGTCATTTCTGTGGATACAGAAATGGTGAAATGAGTTCAACGACTAATTATCCCGTTCGTGCAGGGCTGTATGCTACCGGGAACGTATGGGGGAAAGACGACCAGTCTCATCATCAGTCACGAATGCTACAGGTGCTGAGAAAACCAGATAAGCGGTTGCGGACAATCAATCGTGGTGCTCGAAATATGCTGGAGATGACGCTCAAGGATGTCATTGGTTTTCTACCTGGATAGAGTTGCCTTACAAATATCTTCACATGAGTCCGTGAGTGGCACTACGACGTGGCTTAAGTGGCTAGCCAATAAATAGGGTCACTGCCTTTTTGTTTCATTTTCCTGACGAAAATTCCCGATCATTTGGAACATAATGGTGCGTTGTAGATCCTGGATCCACTTCGAAGAGCACAGGAATGACCATACGATCTGGTTTCGCCCCGATTCCTTGTGAGAAGACCGTCATTCAATGGCTTTACAGGTGGAACGTCCTAGGACAGCTACCTAATGAGGTTTGGGCAGGCTTCATTTACTCTGTTCACAATTCACACACGTTTAAAGTTCTGGAATGCACCACGCTTCTAAATTGGGATTTTGGTGTATATATATGCACATATATACGTACATACATACTAATGGCTATCAGTATGAGCGCTTGCACATGAAGCCTCGTTGTGTGCTGGGTTGGGAGTGACCCAGATACAAATAACTAACAGAAATAACAGTTGTGATTCATTCGTGTACTCTTCAATGAAGAGCATCCATTCACACTCCAGACGATTCAAGTTAGATCCCAGTGAAGATATAGCATCGGGGGGGGGGGGTACAAGTAGGAAGATGAATGGGCAGAGGAGCACCGGGTACGCATACCTGATGAGCGGCAAGAGCCGCGAAAAGGGTCGTGTGCATCCGGGGAAATTTGTCCGCGCGCGTACATACTACTTACTGCCATATATATATATATATATATATATATATATATATATATATATATATATGAGTAGTAGCAGATTAGAACTTACAGCACATGATTCGTCCTGTAGTGTGAGCGCTCAACTCGCCATTGAAGACCAATAAAGCACTGTACAGCTGCTTCATTCGTGTTCGTAATCACCAGCAGTCCAATCCCACCGAGCTTCCACAGGGACTCGACCTCGGGAGGAACGATCGTGAACACGGGATCTTTTGCATCTCACCGGAAAGTTGAGGGATACGTGTTGTCCCTACCGTATCTCAATTCAGCTTTTCACTGAGCTTCACAAAGTTATCAGTTGAGGCTTCTCCCATCTTTACAAGGGAAGTTATGCACTAGATGGTTTCGTGACGCACCTAGTGCTTATTGCCCTATCCAGTTTGGTCTGCCTAGTTTGACTTGGAAGTTAAAGGTTTCCAGAGCTCTACCTAGGGCAGCCTGCTGCCCCGTTTGATAAAGTGTGCGCACTTTGAAAGCTGCAAAAACCGAAAAGAACGTTTAGGTCAGAGAATCCGTTCGATTTTTTCTCCTGTCTTTAAGTTGTTATTCTTATCGATAGCTATAAGTTCACAGTCATGACTCTTTGGGGCTTCTTGTATCCATTCAGGATTGGGAGGTGAAGGATGAAGAGCAGAAAGATAAGAAATGTTACCTGAGGGACCGTTGGAGGATTTTGAGCATATCATATTTGGTGACTGCTCACACCGCAGAAGGGTTCTTCCTTGGGGAATCCTGACTGGAGCCTTTGACTCAAAAGTCTGATCCACAAGGCAGTGGTGCTTAAGCCCAGCACGGGAACGTGACCGAAGTACCCGTGTAAGAACTTATTTTGGTCTGTTACGTGAAGCCTAATTGTTGCATGCAGTTCACTTTGTCTTCGTTGGTGCTTTGTTATCAATCCGCTTTTCGGATTCAGTCCTCAGCCTCATGCACCCAATGGAGCAAGCTGAACGTGGACGAAGTAGCATCCTTTGGGTAGAGGGCTGCCTAGCTTAGGTGGGCGATACCTGCCCAATGAATTGTGATCATTTCCCCCCTTTCGTCGAGAGAAACCCCAAGTACTCCACTCCTACGTCCATCTAGTGGAGATTTTTATACTGGTAAACTGTTTTTCTCCGTGTTTATTCACTGGAATGTCCTCTATAGGAGCATGGTGGCTAGAACCAGATGTTGTCCATCAACTGGTTCTGAGACTGAACTCGGTCTGGTCTCTACCCATTCACCTATCAGGCATGATTGCCATTGTGCACAGCTCTTTGGGTCATGGGGACATGGAAGCCATCACACCACGCCAATGTGCAGTCTCGTCGCGGTATAGGGGCCAGCAGAAACCTTCGGTTTATTGCTCTACAAGTCTTGTTGCTCCATTCCACTCGTGTTAAGCTTATTAGAGAAAGATGATCAGAAGCCTGTGATGAGAGGACATCCTCCACAGGGATTTAAAAAGCTCAGCTTAATGAAACAAACATCCTGACCGTTTTTTACTGTGTACGATGGATCAGCAATTAAGGACATCATGGGCTCTCTAAGTATTACTTTCTCATTACTATTGTACTTAATAAGTTAAGTAATAAACAAGTGGTAAAAGCGGAATGTGCCGGTAAAATACCACCGAGGTTTAAGGCAGTGGAGGCGGGGCGGTAAGAAGTTAATTTTCGATGGCGAAAATATATAGAGCTAGTTAATTTTGTACTTCCAGTCCACCGCGTTGAGTATTCAGTCATCACTGATTTGGGAGATAATCAAACCCAAGATGATTAAAAAAAATGCTGATTCGCAAACAGCACTTTACGACAAGCTGTAAAGCGTGTTTGATCAGTTCCAGTTCACGATCCACGTATACTGAAATATTTGTAATTAAGCTGATTTCCGACGCCCACACGGTGTAATGTCAGTACCACATTCACGAAAACAAGGGAGAACGACTCGAACGCGTCATGAAAATCATATCACTATAAACATCAATTTTACATTTATGGTTACACCGATTTTCACAGCAATTTCACCTTCATTTTCCCGTCTCTTTTCATTTAATTTTTCTTGTAACCGATCGGTAACTACTGTATCTGTTCGCCTCCGATTTAAAAATGAGGTGAATATCATGATTAGTTACTATCATTTTTTTTCTTCAGGTTACGAGCTCAGTGGCTTCAGTACATTTGAAGACCTCCCTCTTCGCAAAGACGAAACTGTCTTCCGTGTCTCTCCGTCGTGATATGCTCTTGTGGACTGTATGATCGGGGTTGGGTTTCATAGACTCCGAGAGGGCTACTCGTCCCGAGCATCTCTCGAAATGCCCACAAATGACCATGCGTCTGCCACAGCCGTTGCTGAGGAAGTTCTCCTCGCTGCTTTGTTGTGGAGTGGGCTTTCCCACTAAAGCGAAAGGACGAAAGCAAATACCTGCGGTCTTCATCAGGTTTGCTGACTGATAGTCACTCTAGAGGAGACGGTTAAATCCTGATTCCAAACCAACCACGGGTAGTGTATGAGGCATGCAACACCGTGCTCACCGGTATCCGTTGCGGCGGGGTGTACTGAGCACCAAGGATGTCTAGCCTCATCCGAAGTGCGACTTTGCCCGCTGTAGTGCCACTGGTGAAAATCCTGTCTATGTAATCTCTCGTCCTACTTCGACTAGCTACCACCGGCTGGCGTTAGACTGGCTCCCACTGGACAGTTGATTATGCGCCGTGCGACTCAGGGATTCGTGTAAAGTGAGCAATCGCCGCTCCGATAGACGCAATCTGTTTGTTGTTTCAGCTTATGCACCCACCGATTGTAGCCCAGATACAGTCAAAGTACCTCCTGCCAAAAGCTCCACGACCTCTTGCGTATAGCAAGCCTGGCTGATATCTTGGATTTGGCAGTTCTGAATGCCAGAGTTGGTCGGATGTCATGGAGTGAGGCTAGTTTTTTGTCGCTTGGAAAACGGGGACGGTTGCCGGCCCTGTGCTCAGACCATCACCTGTCCCTCTCCAGTGCTAATTTCAGACCTTCTGATCGCCGGTACGCCACATGGCCTCCGGTCTCTTTGAGTTAGCAGTGGATCCAGTTCAACCATATAGCATAAACCACAAATGATGGGTAGGCAGATGAGTCTGTCACTCATATAGCAGCCTTCCTTGACTCTAACCAAGTATTAGTTTGCACTAAGCTGTCCATGTGCTTCAGTGGTTGCTCCAAAAGCAAGCTGCGAAGGCAGTTGGATTGCAGTAAGCTTTCTGGTCCATCTCGTCTAACGGTCTTCCAAAACGCACTAGCTGAGCAGCTAGATGTAGCCCACTTGATAAGATAAACCAGCACTGGTCGCTTATCAAGAATGCTTTGCATTCCGCTGGTATAGTAAGTTATGACCTGTCTTGTCATGCTGTGAGACCTTGGATTTCTGCTGAATCTCTGTGCCTTACGGAAGTATGCCAGCCAATTCCGGCTGGGAGAGAGTATAACGAAGCCTGACTCGTAATGAGATATGCGTTTAACGCGAGTCTTTCTAGGAACCGCGAAATCTGGTGGTCGCTGTATGCATCAGAGATGGAGCGTGCTGCGGCCATGAGAAATTCCTACAAACTTTTCTATCTCATTCGAGTCACCGGGTTGGAAGTCACTAGGTGTGAGTGGTGCATTCTGTGAAACTGACAGTTTGCCAGTTCATAATCGGCAGCCGGATCTCAAAGGCTGAGTGGAATACATTCAGGCACATTCTAACTGGACCTCAGTGTCAGCCTCTCCCACAGATCTTCCGACGCACATCCAATGGTCCGTTTCGAAAGATCCACTTACCCGGGAAGAGATCCGCAGGGAAATCCAAGCCTTAGGAGGTCAAAAAGCGCCGAGCTCCAATGGATTTCTCTTCGGCCCATTTCAACGATGGTGGGGTGCGGCTAGTTGAAACAATTCATGTTCTGTTCTCAAAAATTTGGAATTCCGTGCAGATTCTCCTCACGTGCGTGTGAAGTGAGGGGAGGGGATCAATTCTTGTCCACATCTCTGAGATGGGCTTCCGTAGTGATTGTGCTAACCATAGTGGCGTAAGCCTTAACCCAATAGCGTCAAAGCCACTAGCGTCTGTTATACTTCGCAGGTTGTACCAAACGCGCGAAAAACAGTCTAGTGAGATGCAGGCTGAGTTTTGTGCCGATCCTGTATTTATAGATCAAATCTTTCTTCTCCGACAGCTGCTAGAGAAATGTCAAAGTTCGCAGCAATCGCGTTCCCGGACATTTGCGCGGCCTTCGACTCTATCGATACGACTTGACTATGGAATTGTTTGCTGAAAAATGGAGTATCTGAGAAGAACGTATCGATTCTCAGAGTTGTGTTGTCACAACTCAGGCCGGGTTAGGGCATACGGCCAGCTTTAGCCCCCTTTTGTCGTCTCCAGTGGAATACGACAAGGTTGCTCTTTATCCCCATTTCTTTTCAACTTTGCCATACACGATGTTCTAAGGAATTCCTTGACTAGTCTATTAAACGGTGGAGTTGAATTCCTCCCAGCAAACAGGGATTTCCACTCAGAATATGCCGACCATATCGTCTTGTTGAGTAATAATTCACAGGCAATACAACACGCTTTGGACCGCTTGGCGATTGGGGTATGCAGATATGGTATGTACTTTGCGCTTTCCAAATGCAAAGTACTTCTACAAGATTGACAGGAGCCTCGGCCTGCGCTTACCCTCTATGGTGATCAGCTTGAGTTAGTTGACAAATTTAATTACCATAGACGCCTGACAACAGCTGGAGGGAGTGTTGGGAAGGAGATTCGTTCAAGAGTAGTGACAGATAAAGCAGCTTTCACAAAACTGCGACCCTTGCGGTCTCACTGTGACACCCGGTTCTCTCTTTAGGGACGGGTTTACGTTACTACGGTTCGTAGTGTTTTACTCTACGGTTGCGAGACCTGGCCACTTCACGCTGAGAATGCTCGGCGTCTTTCTGTGTTCAACAACTGATGTCTCCTAAACACTGCCCACGTCTGGTGGGAATATCGACTGAGTTATGACCAGGTGAGCAGTTGAGTATTGCATGCGGATAGTCGCCCTCTTAAAGAAGTGATCGCTGTACACTGTCTACGGTGGCTGCGACAACTTTTACGAAAGCCTCATCGTCTACCTTCGCGTGCTCTATTCTCATGTGCTGGGTGAAGCTGGAAAAAGCCACGCGCCGGTCAGGCTATGATTTGGCATAGAGGTATGAAGAAGCTGGCATCAGTAATGGCCTCGGCTGGTACTTCTCACCCCCTGATTGGGGCCAAAGGGACGAGGGTTGTCGTTAGTTAGAGAAGTTGAGGGACATGGCTGAGAATAGAAGTCAGTGGTGCGAATGCTGTGCGGTCGGTTTGCCGAACACTCGTGTCCCGTAATCACAAGCATGTCACTGCGACAGACGAAACGACAAAAAAAGGTCTACACTTTCATCATTTCTTAGGGTCGAAGTTAGAACCCCACCGTCACCGGCCACATCACCGGTACACAACAATTCGTTCCATCGCACCTCGCTATCACTCCTGAAATTCAGAAACCTTTCGAGGTCCACCACTTCTAGTCTTTCGGTCTGGGCTCCAGGATTTCGTGACATTCAGTGAGCCTTTGCAGTTACGTGGGATATTTATTCCACTGTGTTAGTGCGTTAGTATGTTTTAAAAAAGCCTGGTACCTATAATCGACAATAAGTTTCAAAATGTGAATGCTGGGGAATCTGATCTGGCTACGTGATTGCTAGAGATAGTGGGTAAATACCCATGTTTATGATCCACCTTACTGCACTAGCTAGGCCATTTCTTTCGTACGAATGGGAAATTTAGTCTCTGATCGTGAAAAGCACAGAAGCAATTGGGTAAGTTTGAACTCTATTGTCCTCGGAAGTATACGTGAAGATTCGATATGCGGTTCACCTGACATCTTACGGCTTTGTGACCTCTCACAGGGAGAAGCCTCAACCAATTGGAAGTAGCTTTATCGAGCGCAACAAAAGGTAAACCATTAATTTACCAGTTAGTATATTCGATCATACCCATACACACAAAGATGATCCGAATGAACATGATGCGCGGTTCTGTAGCCTTTGTTGTCTTTTTAATTTGGAGTGCGTATTTAGGGACTGGGGTCATTTCAGTATTTCTCATCAATCGGAGTATTCCGAATGCCTCAATACGGTCTAGGGTGGGTGTTTCAGGCCCCGAGGTGGCTACTCGTCCTGAAAGCCCTCGAAATACTTTCAGATGACCGTGCGTTTTCTACAGCCTCTGCTGAGGAAGCCCTACTCACTGCCGTCTCGTGGGTGAGGTGTTCCCACTAACGTGAAAGGACGAAAACGAACGCCTGGCACTCTCCACCAGGTTGACTGGCTGATAGTCAGTCTAGGAGACATGGCTAAACCCTGATTCCGAACCAAACATGGATGGAATATGAGGCGTGCAACAGTATGCTCACTGACGTCAGTGGTGGAGGATTGTACTGGGCACCGAGGATGTGTAGTCTCATCCGAAGGTTGCGTAAACTGAACACTCAGTCACCGGCTCCCGGAGGGCTACGAGACCATCCTATCGTCCTACTGCCTTGTAGGTTGAGCTTTCTGGTAAAAGGCTGAGGGTGGGGCCCCCTAAGTATACCCTCTACTTCGGTATGGACAACCGGGTAGTACTCAGCCCGAGTGCTTACATGAAGTCTTCACATTCATGTTTTGCATGGCACCACACCTCTGTACATTGCGCAGGCTTACCGGTGAATAAATATATAAATATATATTCCAGTTAGTACTGCATGCTTAGAAGTGATGGAAGTAGCGGATAACCAAGTTTGCTTTTTGACGTGTGGTTCTGTGTTTACTTGATAAACCGCTACATAAAACTGTAAAGCTCACCAGACTACGACGGTAGGAACACTTGTCGCACGTGTGGCATATGTCACTCGATCAGCGTCCTCGGCGAGAAATTTCGGCTGACCTTGGTAAGTGATCGAAGGATGGACAAAAGTGGCCAAATCATAAAATGAAAGATATGTAAGCAAAGGAAACTGATCAACAGACTTCCATGTTTAGTGACTGCTTACAGATTTATCTACTCATTGTTTTTATAGCCTCGAATGACGTAACACCATTTATACAGCAGTTATTTCGTTTGTATGGGATGCAGCGTGCATGGACTGAGAGTCCATTTTTGGAATCATACTGTGATTCTTCCAAGGTCACTTCGTCGGTTAACACGAATGACCTTCAGAACGAGGTCCTACGGACTCTCCGTTCATGCGCTCCATTCGATTCCAATGAGATGACAGCTGTAAACCAACTGTGGAATGCTCAAGAGCGGAAGAGTACTGGATACGCATGCCTGATGAGCGGCAAAAACCGCGAAACCAGTTGTGTGCTTCCGAGGAAACTTTATCCTGTCATCCAGATACAATGCGATGCTACTCATATCGGACACCATTTTCTTCCACTACTTAATATGATTATACTCATAAACTTTTGGTTTTCTAGTGAGGTTCCTGCTGAAATCCACCTCACCCAGTGGTGGGTCAATGGTTATTCTAACTGAAACTTCAATTGAGTGGATTGTGGCTTGTATTTAGTCATGACAAGAATGATGTGGAAACCGATAACCGTAACTCCGGGACCAAGCAACACATCCCAGAATGCCCTGATAATCGAGACCTGGTGTTGCGACAGGTACAACGAAGCTAACTACCATCTGCAAAATAACAGTGCTCCGGCGTCCACGTGTGCGTATGCGCAAAAAACACTCTTCTTTGTCCTTTCTATATATATATATATATATATATATATATATATATATATATATATATATATATATATATATATATATATATATATTTTAATACTACGTAGTAATCGTGCCGTATTTCAGAAAGGAGGTTGCGGACCACTAGAGACTGTCAACTGGGGAAAGTGATCGATGGCTGCGCCGACCTCGGCAGGATTCGAACGAGGGACAGAAGAATCTAAAATGTACCGTGATAACTGTTTGACCAGTGCTGTGCACAAAGAAAGCCCGTCGAACAACTCCGCGTATGCAGCCACCTTACAGACATTCGTATTTCACATGGTGGTATTAAATGAGGACATTCGGATCAGTTGCAATGCGTTTCTTAGCGATCTGGTTATTCTGAGATGATTAACTATCATGTCCTTTGACATAAGCTCTTGGTCCCAAATGGTTTGTTCCTAATACCGGAACCGAAGATAAAGCATTGTGTGCTTTGTGCCCCATGATCGTTCGGAATACCATCACCCATCATAGCATAATGATGCTGCATATTGCTAATTCCACAATGAAAATGGAATACAGTATCATCAGCATAACTGAACTTCACGAATGCAACATCAATCTCATCAAGTCCTGGGTCCGTAGCGACCGACTGAGTTCAGTTAGGTTCACTCCAGACTGCGAGATTATGAGACGGAGTGGCAGAACCTCCCAAAACGTCCTTTATCCAGTTTCGTAATAATACACTTTTTCGATCAGTCAGTCTTCTGAGAATGTTGCAGACGTTGAATTTCTCCTTTATCATTAGTTTAAGTCTTCGCCATTTTGTTGGTTTGAACAGCAACGGATCACTGTATATCCCTTCGCCCACAGACTTGGGAGAATCATAGTTAATGAGGAAAAATGCCATAAATCTTAAGAAATTATTGAGTAAAGTCTTGCTCCATGACCTTAGAAAATTCGTCTTCAGACTGCCGGGGGTGTCTGGTGTTTTTGTGTTTTGTACCAGATGATAGAAGCGAGTTGTGGAGTAGCTATACTACTACTAAGCCATTCAAACATTCCATCCATGAATTGAAAAAACTTCGTTGATAAAATGTTTTCAAGTCGCATTTAGTATATATATATATATATATATATATATATATATATATATATATATATATATAATGTTGTCTATAGTTACAGTGTCCATGATTACTATCGATGGCATGTATTAATTCCGAGTTGCACATAAAATGGTCTACTACAGTAATGGTAGTACCGGTAGTAGTAAGAACCAGATCGGCGGTACGAATGGTGCTTAAGTATTTACTCTACATCACTTTTAGTTCGCATATAAGAACTGCTCCGGCACTCTTCATTGGTGAGTTTTGTGCTCGTTGCAGATCAATCATCACTGGCACTCCAACTGTGAAATCTCCTGCTGAGTCCCCATTCTCCGAATTCAAGTGATGCGGGATCATAAAACGATTCAATTTTCAGTTCATCCAAACTGCACATTGGCCTACACATTTTACCAGCCGAGGGTGAATCTAACTGAGATCGATGACCAATACTGATAGTTTGTTATTCTTATAAATCATTTGTACTGACTTGAAAAGAAAGTTGCTAGGATTGTCAAACTAAAGATTCTCATAAACCCACGGGGATCATAGAGGCGATAGGTAAATTTCGTACCGAAGAATATTCTAATCCAGAAAGGAAGTGATGTTCTGATTGCAAGAAATCTGGCCATCGCTAACAGCTTGACATCGTTGGCAAACTTAGTTATAATTATAACACGGATGTGTACGAGGGGACAAGAGTACACGACTTTGAAAAACTCGCCAAAACAGCTCCATTCCACGATTCGTTCGAAAACTATTTGGGACTGGTGGTGTCCGGATTATGATTGTCAAATATCGACAACAAATCTTACCAGGTTACTAACTAACATAATAAATAAATAACCAACCACACAACGAACTAAGTAACTAGCTAACTAACCTAACAAAATAGTAAATAAACATAAAACTAACTAACTAAAACATATTATGAACGGAGTTTTCCAATTCATGGATGGAATGTTTGGATGGCTTAGTAGTAGTATAGCTACTCCACAACTCGCTTCTATCATCTGGTACAAAACACAAAAACACCAGACACCCCCGGCAGTCTGAAGACGAATTTTCTAAGGTCATGGAGCAAGACTTTACTCAATAATTTCTTAAGATTTATGGCATTTTTCCTCATTAACTATGATTCTCCCAAGTCTGTGGGCGAAGGGATATACAGTGATCCGTTGCTGTTCAAACCAACAAAATGGCGAAGACTTAAACTAATGATAAAGGAGAAATTCAACGTCTGCAACATTCTCAGAAGACTGACTGATCGAAAAAGTGTATTATTACGAAACTGGATAAAGGACGTTTTGGGAGGTTCTGCCACTCCGTCTCATAATCTCGCAGTCTGGAGTGAACCTAACTGAACTCAGTCGGTCGCTACGGACCCAGGACTTGATGAGATTGATGTTGCATTCGTGAAGTTCAGTTATGCTGATGATACTGTATTCCATTTTCAGTGTGGAATATATATATATTATATATATATATATATATATATATATATATATATATATATATATATATATATATATATATATTAGATCAACGTATGCTGAGACCTGAATAGCAAGAGCAGTCAACGTGTGGTAACACTCTCCTACAGAAAAAGGACTGAGATAGGCTGGAAGACAGGGCCCTTCGTTGGCTGCGTTATGTTTTCTCCTGTAGTCATTGTGTAATTTACTGTTCGCCTCTTTGAAGTAAGCTCGCTCACTCATCGTTCATATTCTGGACTGGAAATAATAAATCTAAGAAATTATCATTGGCGTATGTCTTGTGAATCTCAAGTACCTGTGGTTGATAGACGCCGAGTATGAATCTCTTAACGCGAATGAGCTGGGTGACTAGCTGCTCCTAATTCTACCTTTCCGGCTAAGATGACCGTGCCCTCTGTGATCCACGAGCGTATGGGCTCACTCTTCCCTAAGAGGTCGGATCTAACTCATTCTCTATACTTCTGACACATTCAACAATCTTCTCAAGTCTAAAACTTCGTCTTCTGCAGGTCCGAATGTCCTCTCTCCTGCAATTTGTAGGCATGGATCTGCCCAGCTTGTGAAAGAAACGTTAACTTTGTTGAAAGAGTCTAGTTTACAACGGAAAATCCTTGTCACTTCCGAAATTTCAACACCAAGAGCCAGAATCGAACCGGCAAATAATTTACCAGCTAGGCTATCGCGATACGGCTAGTCGGGTGTGAATGAAGCAAGTGAATATCCAGTGATGCGCAAACCACTATCCCAATAATACAGAACTGGTGGCAATGGACTTTTGGGAGTGAAAAATGCAAGTGAACTTTCCATCATATAAGATTCAGGATCCTCTTGCCAATAATGCATTCTATGACTCTATCTTTGTTAAGCTGTTAAATTCCTCACTTTCAGAGGCTAGTCACTATTATTCCGATTATCAAAGGCTCCAACACAACTGGCACTGCCGTCCAATTGCTCTTGCATGGAGAAAGTTCCTGTGGATTGACTCCACTGGCTTTATCTTCATTATTGCTTTATGAACCTTTTTATAAATGGTCAGTGCAATTGTGACACTTTGGGAAGGGGGAAATCTTTCGATGAACGAAGAGAGTTTCAAAGAGATCCACAACTTACTTTCAAGCATCTACTCACCGTATGCGGGAGGGGAGTAGAAACGGCCATGACCCAACTATTCGGTGCATCTTAACAAATTCGTGTGCGTATGCAGAAGAAAGTTGGTCTGTGTGAGTATGGAAATGATAGTAACATATACGCTTGACCGATTACCTAATCTAACTTTCTCACTGATGTGAAGACCTGCCGTGGTAAATCCCGGCTGACTGAGACCCCGTTTGTGTTCAGTGGATAATTTTTAATCCTAAAATCACATCATCTAGATGGGTGGAAGTTCCCCAATGGGAGAATGCAAGCTTGCTGCCTATATCCAACTTTTGTTTACTGGAATTGTCCATCCGCAGCGCTCAGAGGTTGTGTCTTGATACCGTGAATATTCAATGGACTAGTTCTGTTCCGGAGAGTCTGTGAGAATTGAATCTACCCGGCTAGCCTTAGGTAATGGCCCAACTCATATCCCGACTGCGTGGAGTACGAACAAACAAGACCACCGGAGGCATGTAGCTATTGGCAGAGAAAGTAGTGACCAATCACTAAGCGATCCCGATGTGTCTGCGCCATTTGGCAGTCCAGGCTCGGCTTCAAAGTATTGGTCGAATACTGGAAACGAAACTATGGCGTACTCGATCGTGCACGAAAGCATTCGATTCACTACTGAGTCTCATTCAGAATCTTTAAGGTACAGATTTACTTCGAAAAGTAATATTAAGTGATCATTTCGTCATCAAAGCAAGGTAGATAATTCAGGTCTCCTTGGGTTAAATTCACAGACCAAGCCAGTCTAGTCAGTGGTAGGTTTACACATCTAATTAGGTGAACTTTTAGCATTCATACTACCTTTCTGAATAAACGAAATTGTCATCAGAAAATGTGTATGCAACAATATGTACCGGATTGTTAGTTAAATTTATGCGGCACATAAAAGTTCCAGGAAATTTTAGTGGGGGATATGGATTTCAAGAATGGAACGCTTCTGGCTCTATTCTTGTAGAAAGCTGACTACAGGCTAATATCTAAAAGAAAGGTTCAGTGAAAGCCAATTTATCAGAGGACTTTATAAAAACGTGCCAAAAGGTTGCAATATTTTGTTCAAACGACCCCGGATTACTGACTACAGTATTGTAGAAAAATAGCCCTTTTACTTTTGTTATCTATTTTACGATCGTGTACAGTATTTCCGGAAGGGGACCACAATCAATGAAACGCTGCCTAACGGGGTTGTGACCGGCAGTGACAGGAATCGAACCCGGAACGTCACTGTTCGAATTCCACGATAATGACAGACTGACTACTGTCGATCAGTTTTGTTCTTTTAGCGGGATGAGTTAGTACTCATGAATCAGTTCAGAAGCCTTTGAAGTTCAACTGGTCTTATTGTTCCTTTGATTGGAGAAAAACTGAGTTTGGTCAAATTCGGGATGATAAATATATACTTATCCCCAAATCGAATCCTCGCTCACATACAAAAGTATCAGCCTGATGGATTAGTCACTTTAAGTAGTCGTTTTTGTGATCAGGTTTTTAATCGCTTGCAACTGTCCGAAGAGGGCTTTTCAAGGATTATTATCAGCGTTTTTCCATATATTATTCTCATTTGCACATACAGTTAACTTGAATAGCATAATTACATTGAAATTTAAGAAGGATCCAGTCGTCTGACTATCATCATGTTGCCCTTAGGCAATCGATAATGACCCAACTAGCGGCAAATCATTCAGTTCACGTGACTTGATAGCTGACAAAGGAAGAACCACAAATAATCTGTTAGATTTGCATAAAACGACTGAAACTGAAATAACCCTATCGTTCAAGGTCGTTGAGCCCAGTGGGATTGGAGCTTACGCGTGATCGCCACCCACGCTCTAAGGTCATCAGCCTAGTACCAGCTGATCAGATAGACCACTTTGAAGGGCTTCTGAATTTTGCATACGGATCCTGCGACCAAAACCCTACTTCAGAACTTAGAATTATAATAAATTACTTTTTATTTTATTGGTCCCTTCCGGACATCCGAACAGATTTATTACATCGAACTGCTACTGACACGCTATCCCTTCTTCATCAGCCTGGAACAATGACCTTCGAAATGGTCAACGTTTAATGACTTTTACTATTTCGTTAATCATGTGATCGGTAGACGAATAAATAAAAACCACCGAAAGTAACTGTTCGTGTTGCAACATAAGGCTCTTAGCGAGTGTAATCCAAACGAACAAAGGTATGCGCTTATAATAAATAAACTGGACGAACTGTAACGAGAAGGCCACGATTTGATAGATCTCTATGGTAGCTGGTTTTCGTCACGTGATGACCTGCCTTTATTTTCTAGTTGACTAGGCGAAGCTCAATGTATTCTGCGCAATAATATTAGACCAAATTGAATAATTTGTAGCCACAGTCATGAATTTCTATATCTGGTCAGCTATATGACAGACTGAGAATTGTCTCGTCCTAGTGGGATGAAAACTGAATTTACAATAGGAAGTGGCGGCTGTGCAGAGCTGGTCGCGTCAATCAGCCAACATCTACAGAGAGGGTAGAAAGAGAACGGACTACTCCGAAATCTGCTCGGCAATAGACAAAACGAATCCTCCCGACGAATTCAACGGATCTTAGTAACTCTATCAGACAGACAGACAAAGGTCAAGATTGCATTCGGGAAAATCGAGTCAATATTGCAAGAATAGAGTACGTAATATTAGGCCAAATGTTCACCGATACTCAATCAGAAAGGGAGACAGATCGTCCAATTAGCTGGAGGTACCTTTTCGGGGGAACTCCGACGTGAAAGCGGACTACCTGCATAACCGCGCTTGCCATTTTGAGCACTCTGACACGATGAGTACAGGCGTGTTTTTCCCGGTTTTGTCCTTTCGTGCTGCATAATTAGACTACATAATCCAGTTCCCTGTGTGCACTCAAATATTACTGGCATAATCATTCCTCATACCAAGGAGTAGATCACATTTCGTTTTTAGCGTAGAGTGGATACTATGCCCAGTCATTGAGTTACTGACATAAATGTTGCGAAATAATGACCACGCAAGACATATATTCTTATTATAATACGATCAAGATGAGGAGTAACTGACGATACAAGCAGCACAAAAACTTGAGCTTTCCCCATAGGAAACCATCGAGGGATATACCAACTGTGATCATCTTTTTGAGCGAACCGATCAGAATTTATTGCCGCATTCTAGTCCGTGTATACAACGAGCGACAAAGCAGAAGAATGTCAAAAATGGGCGTCCACCACGGCAGTCCAGTGATAAGCATTGGTGAACAAATCCGCATAAATGAGTGAAGAGATGGAGACTACCGCTCAACTGACTGTCGTCAAAAGGTCATAAGAGCGTGCCAGATACCGTCGGTTTCCAGGGGTTTGTTTGGCAAATCAACACGGTCAGATCAACTAAGCCAGCGAGGACTGTCTGGAATCAATGCTATGGAGCGGACCAAATACAAACGACTTCAAGCGTGGAGCGCGTCAATCCTAGTAAACTCTACACGGTAAGTAGTAGGACAATTTCAACATAGCAAAAATACATGAAATAGGTCGGTGGAATCTTCCAGCTTCCCTTCTGAGAGTCAATTTTTATGTTCACGATCTTTCCAGTGGATGGGCAGATGTTAAAAAGAGCAGCCATGAGGATCGAAAGGGCATAGTCACGCCAATTTTGTGGGATGGGTGATAGCTGGTCTAATTTGGGAGTTTTATTTACACATCCCCGTGGGTTCAGTTATTAACAGTGGGGAAGGACTATTGAAGACAAACAGATGCACACTTGGAAGCAATGGGCTGAGCATAAAATGCGTTTTGCAAAAGCAGTGGACCAGCAGAGAGTCAAACGTGAGTGAACGGTGGATGTAAGTTCTCGAAGAGACTAACAGATCGGAGAGTGTGACGTTTTGTTGAACGAGTTGTGCTTTTATCATTGTCCAACATAACGGGCTCGATTCTTGCAAAGGGTGTACGGCTGAGGCAAATTTACTAGTTTACAACGGGCTGGATGAGGGGTTTGACAGTTTTCAATGAAGAATTTTTGTTAGGTTTCAACATTGACATTAACTAACATCATTTGACCGGGGGGCTCAATCCGATGCTCCATCAAGCTGATAAGTAACTTACAAATTGATTTGAAAGTTATATACTGTCACTATTCACTTTCTTCTCTTATTTGCTTCTTTTTTGTTACATAATAATGGCCTAATATTTCAGGAATGGGGTCGCGGTCGACTAGAGGCTTCCAAGGGGAGGGGGGGGGGGGAAGTGACCGGCGGCAGGATTTGAACCCTGGACCGAGGAGTCTACAGTTCATGTTGCATGCAGTTACTTGTGAGTAGTGTGGGACTGTTTAATTTTTGTTTGATTGACTGTCCTTTTTGGACTCCACGTTTCACGAGCAAACCTCAGGTCATCCGACCAACCTGCACCATTTGAAAGCTGTCGGGCATTTCTGGCTGTCTTAGAAGTCGACATCTGTACAAGCTTAACTTGCTGATTCGGATCAGCTCGAACGTGAGCGGGGTGGAGCAGTGGTAACATACACGCCTTCGAGATGGGAGGACCCGGGTTAAAACCCTGAGTGTGGCGGAGGATATGCACCACTGATGGGCTCTAACAAGAGCGAAACTCGAGTCTGGTGCTTCCGAGTGCAGGGTGGTCGGATGACCTGAGATTTGCGCGTGAAACGTGGAGTCCAAAAAGGACAGTCAATCAAACGAAAAGTCTACAGTTCATCAAGTCGACGGTTTGACAAAGGCTGGTCATTATTAATGGGAACAGTTTTGATAATATTAGCAGTACTGTGGTAGTAGTAGTAGAACGAGTAGTAATAGCAGTTCCGCAAATCTGAGGTATGGGTCCACAACCACAACTGCGGGTCATCTATGGTGTTGGACTGTACTTTCCAGTCACCCTGGTCGTTAACATGCTTGATCTGTCCCATGTGAGGTGGTTCTACACAAATCGGAGTCCCTGAGTCATGATTATTGGTGCATCCTGGTTATGCAATCGAACCTTGGGTTGGTCCCATTAGGAAGTGACCGACGAAGCTAGCCCAGTGATTAAAATCAGAACAGATACTGTGTATCATTGGAATAGTGATTAGCGCATCACCGATTATTCACTTGCGTCATTCACACCCGACTTTCCGGACCACGATGGCTCAGCTGGTAGAGCATCTGTCCTGTATGCGGAGGGTTGCCGTTTCAACTCCAGCTCGCGGAGTCCGACTTTTCAACGTGAAAAACGCTAGTGGATTTTCCCTTACATAAGATTCAGGCTCCTCGTGCAAACAATACATTCTCTGAATTTATTTTATCCCCGGAGTTCAAAAACTGACGATCGTTCTAGCGGAAGTAATTAAGCCCACTTATTCACAAGATGAAGCTGCAGTCTGCTCTATGGAATCCGTTCAGTTCACCTCACTGTCCAGGACTTGAAGGCGACACTGATGAACTATCTGAATTCCTGGTGTCGCGATGATAGAATACGTAGCTTCTACTTCAAGAGCTTGTCTGTTAATAGTGAGGCTGCACCTTGATGTCAAGTGACGGCTTGCACCCCCATCGACCCAACGAGCTATACAGGATGGCTTACTTCAGGCCCAAAATTCAGTCATACCTGGAAAATTAATGGGTAGGGGCCTGACGAGGTAGTCTGCTGGTCCTCTAGGGTGAAGGTCAATTCAAGCTGACCACTCAGTCGGTAAAATCAGGGGTATAATAACTGATCCAAGCAGATGGGCTCTAGCTCCATGGTCACCGAAGCAAACCGCAAACCCAGTTAACCGTAGGAAGATTTTTGATCCAGAAGTCCGTACCAGCTATGTGCAAAAATTAACACATGAGCTGGGAACTACGACGAACAGTAATGTAGATAAGCGCCGGGTCTATATTCAGTAGGTGATGCTCGCGGCAGCAGATCACTCCTGTGGTCCTAGATCTGATGCCAATCATAAACACTGGATTTCTCAATGGTCGCTCTGTTTAATAGAGAGAGAAAGTCAGTTCTCAAACAGTAAGGAGATGAATAAGGTACGTGGAAGTTTACAAAAGCAAGATACGGAAAGCCTTAAGAATGATCGCGAAAATTTGTGGGTCAAGGTTGCCGAATAATTGGAAATAGTAGCTGCTTCAGGTAACAGTCAAAGATTGTTCAAACTTATTCGTGACGCTGGTGAACGGTAAATCCCGATCAGCGAAACGATATGCAATAGAAATGAAGAGCCCATTCATGGCAAAGAGCAAAGGCACGACTGTGGGACCGAATACTTCAAGGAGTGGTTTAGCTGGCCGCGCGCTAATGTAGTTACTCCTATATCAACAACTGTGACTCCTTGGGGAGTATCATTTAAGCTCCCATCGGAAATAGAAATAGAGTTGAGCGTTCCATTACTAAAGCGTGGAAAAGCGGCCTGTCCCAATGAACTTCCCCCTGCTCTTATCAAACTGGGTGGAGATGTCTTGATAAAATTACTTTCCACCTTGATCTGTGACATCTAGAACGAAGACAGTATTCAGCTAGTAGGGGGCAAGTCATTGATTGTGCCCGTCTTTAAGAAGGGAATACCCAGGGATTGTAGTAATCATCATGGGATCAGCTTAATTCGGATAGTCACCAAGGTATTAGCCTCGATTTCGCTGCACCTTCTGACAATGGCTCAAGAGAGGAACACCTGTGAACAACAAGCCGGATTCCACCCAGTTTGAAGATGCATCGACCAGAATTTTACTCTTTGACAATTACTTGACAGGCGTCACACACACACACACACACACACACACACACACACCGTAGACCGACAATAGTGGTTTTCCTCGATTTGAAAGGCTTGTTCAATTCATTTGACCGAACAACGCTATTCGGTGCTCTTCGTCGAAAAGACGCCACAGAAGTTTATGAATCTACTGAGGCCGTTGTACTCTCATACTTCTGGCCGCGTAAGGGCTTATCGTAAACTATCCAGTCCGTTCGAAACGACTAGCGATGTTTAACAAGGATGCCCCATTTCTCCATTCCTGTTCAACTTCGTCGTCGACCGTCAAAGAGGTGGACTCACAGTTCCAACTGCCCGTTTGTAGTACTGGTTGCGAGATGATGGACACAGATGGCTCGTGATCATACTGAGCAGGATGAAACAGCTATACGGCCAGTGTTCCCGTTGATATAGTTGCGTGGTATGATTTAACCGTGCACGGGTCACGCAATCATATCTAACCTGTGATAAATCGAATCATTATCAATTAGACTGTATATCGCAGGGTGCAATAAATGTCTGATAACACCATTATTACGGTTCTATGACATACGAACTTGTCGACGTAGAGCGGGAATTCACCTCACGTATCTATCCATTTATCTATCCATCTAAGTGTGATCAGCGCGGAATGCTCGTTTACTATTGTGGTTGCCAACACGGACCCGTACTAGCGGACACTAATACACGATTTCGAAACACGCGCCAAAACACCTCCACCCTATGATTTGAAAAGGGTGGGAGGGTGAGAGGGGGCTGTTTGTGTCTGGACTGTGACTAATTGATATCAACAACCAAATCCATCAAATCACGATGCACAAACGCGTGTATCAATTCAGTGTGAGTGTATTTGACCGCATGTAAATATTTCTGTGGGTTGAAACCAGTATGGAGACGGATAAGAGTGAGTGGGGTGGGTGGGTGGGCGGATAGGCCTCGATGAGTGTCGGTTGTTTTGGTGACCTACACACGGGCGTAGAGACCTGTACACTCGTGCCACGGTAATCACATTCGGTCGAACATAGTACGCATTGTTCGTGGAAATGACTATCTATGGTTTACCGAACTTCCCTACACTATGCAACATACATAAACCCCACGCACACACAAACATGCAACCAAACTGCGCTGTCTCGGTCTGCTGGGTGCAATTCACGTGCGCTGCCGTGTAACACGTTCCGATTGTCCACATCATAGACCGAGAAAAGCGAACTTCTGTTTTGGTCAGAGGTTAATTTAGATCTTGCAGTAGCCGTGATCAAGTAAATAGAAAAACACATCCTTTTATATTATTACTATCATTTTTTTCATTTCTGATCCTTAATCAAAGTTGCAGTGCTAATAAATGAGTCATCACCTAGGCCAGTTGCTAAGCCCGACGACGTGGTTCGTCCACGTCAGCCTTGGTTTGCAGTTTAAACCTTGAGGCATTTACCGGTCACAGCGATTCCAGTTGCGTCATTTCCTCGCAGTCATCGTGGGAACAGCATACGACACAGCCATATGTCAGACCGGCCACGTGAATTTCAGTTCGGTCTAATCAGGCACGCGGTCCTGAAGCGTGAACACCAAATGTGCTACGGAAACGTACGGTTACACCAACCCCATAAAGTCTGACCCCCATATTCGCTGCGTAACGCATATGAAAATCCCTGACTGCTGGCTAATGACCATCATGACATCGGTACCCAGGAAAGGTACAAATCAATTTCTTCTGATAATATGCAATTTCTTTGCTTTGAAGATGTTTGACAAATTATTATTACGTAGACTACCTCCCCAGACTAGTGCTTCTAACCCCAACCAATTCGCCTGCAACCGTTCACATGCGACCCTAGACATCCTCTTATCGCTCACGCATTCCGTTCCACTTACACTCGATCAGAAACGTATGGCAGTTGGGGTTCTCTCCCGCGATCAGAGGGCTCTATCGTACCTCCATTTTTGTTTTCCACGTATATCTCTATACCTGTGCATGACGTTTGCTTATTTATCAAACACTCAGATAACGTGATCTTTGGCGTATCCTGCACCAATCAGCCTATTCAACCTATTGTAAAGGATGGCATAACTGAGCTCGCTAGTTGTTCCTCCAACCACAACCTGCGAATGAATGCCTCAGGTATTTTGTATTTGTCTTCATAATATGGTTGGGAATTCTCGTGTCCTGGAATCCAATTTTTCCTTATCAGAAAAGTAGCCGGTCTCGGAAGTACTTTTTCTGTTAAGTACCGTGACATTTCTTGAACTGTACACGTTACCACGGTCTTCTGGAACATAGAAGACAGCTTGCTTTCTATACTTCGCTACTCATATCACTTGGCACTCCACTTCACCCCATCCGACAATCTACCTCCCTGGCTGTACACGTCTTCTGACATTTATCTTGGATTTAAAAAGGGATTTTAATAGGCAATTCAGAAGATAAACACCGCGAGAGGAGTTTCTCTCGTATGCTCTCATCTATCGCACACGTATAAAATCCACCTTGAAAAATAACTACAATATGAAAGGAAATGTTTAGTTAAAGCAATCGCACACACAGAGATACTCACAAGTTGAAGCCACATAGAACTGCTTTGAATAATTATTTCCTTTCATATTGTAGTTTTTTGTCCATCTGGATTTTATACGTACGCGACTGATGAGTGCATGCGAAAAGAATCCCCGTCGCAGTGCTTATCTTCTGAATTGCTTATTCGAATTCATCACGGGGTCTTAATGTTTCACTTTAAAATAGATTTTCCATGCCTTAAAAAATTATGTAGAGGCAGTGGAGTACCTCGCAATCAGTCCACTCAGTTCTCGGTAGGATGCTGGCAGACTAATCACACCCTCTTTACAATGATTTCAGCAAATGTTTTTCTGCATCACTTGCACAACCCCACTATGAAAATTTGTTTTCCAGTAACAAAGCCAATCAGCTCTCTGTTCTATCAAACTTGGTCCATCTCCTCATCAACTCTGAAGTTGTTACTGCTGAGTTGACATTTGGATTTCACTCAATGTACGTGCTCGTATTTTGTAACTGGAAGTGATAATGTAAATACCGAATATCCACCCTCGGGTGCCTACACGTGATCTGATTTGACTTGACTCGATTCGACTTAACTCGTGATTTTACCAGACCAGAGTCACGTGATCAAAACTTAGTGTCACATTTATACAATGTTGTGAACCGAACAAAATTACCCATCTATATTTCAATTTACCGATGTTTGAAGAAACGTCACACACAGGGGAAGTCCATTCCAAGGCATGCATATAAACCCTGGTCCGTCGGAATATACTCGGGCCGGACAGAAAAGTTAGATCCGACCGTGACCCCCAATGAGCAAAATTGTTGCAGTTTTTCTGAAACGGAGCGGAATGTTGTGATTCATTGGTGTGAATTCAGGAAACGAGGTCATTCCCCTGGAAATAGCTTACGGCATTTCCGTACGACGGACTGTTAAAAGAGGCGGACTGGACATTAGGAAGAAAATGCAGTAACGTTCTAACCGATTTCCGTCGAAAGCCAAACACACTTAGTGTAAGTAGTTGGAGATTTGAGTTCTTCATGAAGCGGTTCACTATACAGTATCCAATCCCCACAAATATCCAGTGGAAACCATGGATGCACGCGGCTTTATCCGACCTTCTAGAAATCATCCAGAGCTACAGTGCAAATCCACCTAACTCCCACCGGGACTCAAACATATTCGGTTGCCTTAGACGATCAATATTGATCAGTATGCTCACCGTACCTCGTGTTGACTCAAAATTCTGCAGGCTGATTCCAGACTACTTCACTGATCGAACACATTTCACTTCTTTCAGCTGCCAAAAGTCCTTTTCTCTTCCAGTTGATTTTAGCATCTTACAAAGTGTATTTTCCCACTTCTTTTCTTTTTTCTACGCTAAATAACTTTTAACCACATAGACATTGTTTCTCAGCAAATACGCCGACAATATGGTATTAAGCCGCGAATCACCGACACCGGAAGGAACTTCACAAATTCCGATTCAACTAAACGAAGTTGTTAACCTGTCCTGATCCCACTCCCTTGTACTGAATACTCATAAATGTCAGGATGTATTATTTTCCTCACTTTCTGATGAACCACACGGAGCCCTCCTGAACAGGTTTCTCCTCCAAACTGCCGACAATGAAACCATACCAAAATGGCCAACGGTTAAATGTGTTGGAGCTACACTATCCCACAATATTTCATGGTCCATACATGTTCAACAGATTTTTTCTGAAGTTTGAAATTTGTCATTTTTCTATCTCCGTTTTAGATTAATTTCGGTCCTCCGTCGGTTAGTTTCTAAACCTGTGACTCCATGTCTTCTCCCCCACTGGTTGTAATGCTCTCCAGTTACTTGCCCCGGTCGGTTGAAAAAATATTTTAACTTGATGGCAAGATCCGTAAAATACATTGCTAAATGGGGTAGCGTATCTTGGGATACATTTTTGATACTATCACAGATAAGCACTGCAAAGCTTGTGGCCAGTTCACTTCAAAAATACTTTGACATTCATCATCCTCTACACAGCGAACTTGCGAAAGTCGTGTCTACATCCTGCATGTGCTCAACGTCCCAATTTCTTTTTACTCACACTACATGTGGCAATTCCGTTTTGCCCTGTCTTTCTTGTCTACTTGTTGATCCCATAAAAGTCAGCGCGGGCTTATGGCAATGTTTGCTGGTTGAAAATTACCTCTATTTGCACGTATTTTTTGATTTCATATTTCCATGTGCACAGATGCTGTGTAAATGCTGAAAATCCATCCAATCCGTTTTGTAAATCTACTACTGACTTGGAAAAAGCTCAAAACCCATCACCCACACAGCTGTCGACTCCGATGACGTACTTCTTCCCAGCAGATTTCATGAAGCGAGGCTGAGCATAGACACTCAACGTCACCAACGTCGTGGTCGCGTGGGTGTGACTCACAGTCACGTAGCCTGGGTTCGAGTCCCAAGTTGGGTCTCGGTGAACGTGCACTGTTGATGTTATTAAGCACACCAGATTAAACAGTTGTACTTTTCTGTCGTTGTCTTCAGTGATGAGCCGAGTGTCAATATTGCATGATACATTATCTCACCCAACCAGTTATTCTGTCAGAACCGATTTCGGTTTGAAGCGTATGGAGAAAAAACGGTGCAACCTTTGTGTTATCAGAGTGGTGGTGGTGGTTTGTGATCAGTCGAATTTTCGCTTATCGCGGATAACCTTTCTCAAAGCAGGTTAACAATAGAATTCCTGTCGACAGTACTACGTCCGTGAATAGCAAAAACCCACACGCACACACGTCCCGAACGATGCATATTCCCTACTGCTCAAACAGTACAGACAAATTTCATTTATGTCCATAAGTGTAGAACTGCACACAAACACGACTGTTGTTGGCCCCGTATGCAGATAGCTTTTGTTTATTTCCCCGTGTAATGATACATTTGCGAGGTGTTTAGACAAGAATGGCCATGTAACGAATTCTCATCTTTTGGTCAGAAAAATCCCCAACGAAGTCAACGACACTCTGAAGGGCGGACGGACGAACGACATAAGGGGATTAGGAAAACATGAATGCACTTGCGTTGACTCATTTGGGACGATGACCACGGTAAACAAAAACAAAAAAGCACCCTTTCTATCGATCCCGAACCGGATGTTAGGAGTTGGCGTCTTTCGAACAACCTTGCGAAGTCTTCTTGGCCCGTGGCGCGTGCATCTGTGCGTGAGTGTGTGTGTGTGTGTGTGTGTGAGAGAGAGAGTGTGTGTGTGTGAGTGTGTGTGTGTGTGTGGGCGCGTTGGAATGATCTACTCCCATGTAGTCACTTGCATACAATTGATTGATAAAAACACACATCCAAGCCAACAAGCACGAATAATTCAGTGTATGAAACCGTGGTATGAGTCAGACTTTGCGATGATTCATAGAACACATTGGGCGGTCTGACATGCCCCGATAAAACAGTCACTGAAGTATGATTGGAGGTGTTCGCTGGTATTGCCATCAACATCATTGTCTCTCGTCGTCGCGAACACGCTGCCTTGGTTACCCAAGCGACCGACAGACCCACTGCCCTCGTTTATATAACGCTGAGACCGTACGATTAGACAGTCAACACAGCGCCACTTGTGAACCCGACGCTAGAGAATGTGCTGTGTGGTGCACCGTAGTCAGCGAGAAGGGGATAAAAATGTGTTCCCATTCTCGTGTCTACACTTGATTGAATTCTTCGAGTCAGCGGCGGTCTGATATCATCCAACTCTTCATATCAGTATATATTGTGCATACAAGCTTGGGCATAGTTGCGCAATGCTTTTCAGCCAAAAATACCGCCAAAATATGTTACGGAGCAAAAATGGATCTCATTTCAGACAAAATCACCTCCTTGTTTATCAGAACGCATGCTAGAAACGGAACAACAGAATTCCTGTGCAAAGACCATGTACAGAGAAGCAGTTTATACCCAGATCGGGTCGATGCTTGGGACTGACAAAGAGTAAGATTAAATTGCCGCGGACGTGAAGTATCAGAGAAGATTTTCTGTGCAAAAGAAGCGAATACTGTTATGTGGCTAGGGCATAGATCCAATACTGTTTCAGGAAAGATTCCCGTTGGTTGTGATACTCGTGCTGAGAAAGTACATTACGAATTCTGTAAGTGGAAGACAGTGGCTGGGTCGGTCTGAACAGTTTACACTTATCTCAGATGTGTAATGGTTGGTCATTCAGGGATCGTCTTTCAACTGACGATTGATAATTCCCGGATACATTCATTACGCAGACGTTTCATACCACCATGCCATGTGGAGTTTGGACCCAATATGCAAGATGGCGATTTGCCGTAGTACTTAAATGGACCTCTTTAGGCCGATGTATTGAAATTACTTGTGTACCGAACGTTGTGCACCCAGAACCGAGTAGACCAGAATTTGTAGCGTATGAATTATCCTTAGGTTTGGTAATAGTCCATTTGTTTATATACGGAGCTTTACGTGATAATAATTGATGTGCAGTGTATAGACCTGTAATGAAGCTGTGCCATTGTATTAGAGTGAACCTTTTGCCCGGTTCCTATGAAATCTGATTGATTGACGCCGTGCCGTGTTTCGATCACCTCACTGTAATGTCAGTAGAGTGATATAGTACTCATTCAATTTCGATTATATAAATATATTGAGTCTAAATGCAGCAATGGTAATCCCGAAAAACTACGCGGCTTCGTTACTCAAACACCTTAAGCAATGTGTTGTTTGATTTGTTCTACAAGGATCGATCACGCAGTGTCAACGTTTTACCCTTAGCCGGATATCAGTGTTCACACCTATCTAGTAATGTGAATTCCGAACACGGTGAGGGTCTTTCATGCCCACTCTGTAGGCTCAAAACGTATTTCGGACTGGAAATATTAGCACTGCTGATAATTCTCCAGATTTCTGATTGAACTGTTTTGAGACGATATTGATCGACCGATATTGGAAATCGCGAAATGGCTAGATTGCCTTATGATACATCTCGTTGGCAATCTTTACTCTGCTCTATTCTGATCTGCTCTCCATATTGTCCCATGCATACAGTTGCACGCTTTCTTTGTTTGTCATTGGAAAGAATAAACGAAAAGCTTACATCACGTGACTTGCGATTTCCTTTTGTTCCAGTGAATCATCACCCTGTATTCAGTGTCCACGTCAATCCGTAATCCGTGGAGTAAGGTGAGAGCATCCTTCAGAAATGCACTTGATATTTGCCTTAATAGATGATCGTCAGTCTCTTCTATCACTTTATCTGACAAGGAATTTCATGGACTGGTCATACCCAAAGAACGTTAAACGTTGATGACTCGGTACCGATTCTTGCCCCTGCCGGTCATAGCCCAATCATTAGGCTTTGGACACAGTCCCCTACCTTCGCCATATGACAAATTAGGAAACTAGAAAAATTGTTTCAATCAATTCTCCTTGCTTTCAAGCGAAAGGCACATCTACCGACTGCTATTGGATTAATGTCACAGGGCAATCACCAGTAGGGCTAAATTAATTCTAATTTCTCTTGTTTCAAACAAGCAAGCGCGCAATTCGGAAGTAGAGCACGGTGATTAAAGAAAAACGTTATGGCACGATTTTCGCAGCCTTTCACTTGGCTACAACTATCCAATTTTATTTTCACCTGTCTTATACATTAGTAACCATTCATTAGCTATTCGGCAATTGTAAATCATCGGCTAAAAAATGGGCATGGCTGCCGAAAGAGCAAATTAACCTCTGGAAAAAAACGTGGAATCCAGGACATCAGGATTTCGTTTTGGCTATTTCGACCGATCGACCAACCCTCGTCGACAATTAAGGTCAGAAGATTACCCCAGTTGTAAAGAAAAACGAATAATCAAACTATTCGGATCAGGTTTTTTTTTACAGACTTTAATGCGCCAAATAATATGAGCAAGCCCCCGCCTAAGACCAGAGCGTCTGAATGTGTTTCGCGACCAACGGCTAAATGTGTCATGCGTA
>CANUEZ040000047.1:52665000-52675000 GCA_948099385.1 Fasciola hepatica
CTCCCTGCTCGAGCACGCTCCATTCGATTCGAATATTATAGCAGTGAAAACATTGATATTGGAAATCTCAACTCGTATTTCAGTTCAATATCACATTCTACTTCCGTGTCAGTCTTCAACAACTCATCTCAACCCCCAGCTATCGAACCTGGTAAGATATTACAATAGCTATACGAAGTGAAGATAAACAAAGCTCCTGGTCCAGACAAGCTATCATCTGTTGTGCTCAAGGAATGTGCTGACTCTCTTTCGGTTCTACTAGCCAATATCTTCAATAACTGTCAAGTATGCAGAAAAATCCCTGACATTTGGAGACACCTGTCCCCAAGAAATAATTCGGGAAATAAGGCGCCAAAGTCCACACTTCTGTAATGCTCAAATTGTCTGAGAGGCTTTCATTACCGTGAGTAACTTGAGCTCTACTTGAGACGACACACGCCAGTTTGGTTATCGGTCTTCGTGATTCACACTTGACACCACAGCCTACATAGTCTACTCCATAACTCCTGCCTTGGACAGAAACTGTAAGACTGTCAGAATGGTGTTTTTAGATTACAAAAAGGCATTTGGTAGCCTCAGTCGATGATTATTGATCAGTATGCTCTCCTGTAAGTCATGCTGAAATAATGTCGGCAGGCTGATTTCAGACTACTTCACTGATCGAACACATTTCACTTCTTTCAGCTGCCAAAAGTCTTCTTCTCTTCCAGTTGATTTTAGCATCTTACAATGTGTATTTTCCCACACTTTTTCTTTTTTCTACGTTAAATAACTTTTAACCACATAGACATTGTTTCTCAGCAAATACGCCGACAATATGGTATTAAGCTGCGAATTACCGACACCGGAAGGAACTTCACAAATTCCGATTCAACTAAACGAAGTTGTTAACCTGTCCTGATCCCACTCCCTTGTACTGAATACTCATAAATGTCAGGATGTATTATTTTCCTCACTTTCTGATGAACCACAGGTTTCTCCTCCAAACTGCCGACAATGAAACCATACCAAAATGGCCAACGGTTAAATGTGTTGGAGCTGCACTATCCCATAATATTTCATGGTCCATACGTGTTCAACAGATTTTTTCTGAAGTTTGAAATTTGTCATTTCTCTTTCTCTCTCTCTCTTTCTCTGTCTAAGATTACTTTCTGTCCCAAATTAGTTAGTCCTTAAATTTACGTCTGCATGTCTTCTCCCCCACTGGTTGTAATGCTCCCCAATTATTTCCCCCGGTCTACTGAAAGGAAATCTTAGCTTGATAATAAAATCTATAAAATACATCTCTATGTGCAATGGTATATCCACAGATACACGTGTCGATACTATCTCTGATCTACACTTATCATGCTTGTAGCTACTTGAATTCCAAAATGCTTTCAGACGTACACCATCCTTTACCCAACGAACTTTCAAAAGCTGTGTCTACTGCATGTACGGTTTGAACGTTCAAATTTCTATTTGCTTTCCCTTTTGCACCTCGCAGTCCTGTTTTGCCATATTCTGTTCATCTGCTTGTTAATCCAATGAAAGTCACCAAAGACCTACGAAACTGTTTAATTGGCTGAAAATTACGGTAATCTGTACGTATTCCTCCATATTCGAATCTTGTTTCCACAGATATAGTGTAAATGCTAAAAGTCCACCCGGCCGGGTGCCTAAACCTACCGCTGACTTGACTCGACTTGACTCGAAATGTTCAACGCAGTTAATCTGGACTGGACTCGAGCAGAAGCGTGGACGAAAGCCATGCTTCAGTGAGGCGAGTGAGCTCTACCAGATAAACTTTAGGGTCACGTGGGCGGAATTCTGAATTTCCTCCATCGGGTCATTGGGAGAATCGTATCTAACCGGCCAATCGTACGTAAAGAAATAACCTGGACCCGGACTATGCGGACTGGGATAACGACAAGACTAGACTGGACAAAAAGCAGCAAGAATGTATTCTGTTCCATTTGGTTGGTGCTCACTCGTTTATATACAAAAATAGGCATGTTCTTATTGGCAGATAACGTGTTCATCAATACAAGGTGACTAAGCTGTATCCACAAGATCTGACAGTTACGGTCCGGTTTCGCCTGATTGGTTGGATACTGGAAATGAATCTATAGCGCACTGGACCGCATGTGGAGACAGTCGAATCACTACAATCGTACAGTTTACGCGCCCAGATTACATGATCACAACAAAGGTAGCAAAACTGCAAGTCCAAGTTGTCAGGACTTACCTAAGCTCTGCTAGCCACTTCATGTATCCCAGCTCTTTGACACCCATAAATCGCTGATATGATCAGGCCTTTTAGCATAGAATTGATTACATTTCGTAACTCATAGCTGGTACCTTATATTCGCTCATCGGACTTATCAACACGATTCGTTATAAGGATCAGATTGCCTTCTAAATGCGATGCAGATGAGTAGAGGGAACTTTGATATCCTTCTGGTACAACCCTTTGCCAATATTTGCTTACACTTGTCAACTGGTCCATTTTTCAAACCGCCACTGATGACTGGTTTGGGTGAAGTGACTTCCTTCGAAAATGATACGCTTCGGTTTTTGGAACAACGGAAACAGAACACGGCTGCTACTTGAAATCATGGTTCCCGGGACGAGCTACATCAGGACACGGTGAATTCTGTATTGAAACGGGGGCTACAATTTCCAAGCACTTATCTTCTTCTTGTATTGAAAAGCGCCCTTCCTCGAGGGATTTTAAAATGCAGAAAAAAAATTTGTCTTCGTTACTGTCGTTACTTTTGGTAAGAGGATATCATTTTCTTGGTTGATAGGGATTTCAGTACAGGAGCAACTCTCATTGCTTGCTTTTAAACGAAACTGTTTCGAAGTGGATGAATAATCTTTGTCCAGGAGACATTTTTTAAGCATCGGTTTTTCATTTTAAACGAGAACATATGCTGTGATCAGAACCGTGATGTTACAATGAGAGATGAAGAACGAAAGAGAGAGAGAGAGAGAGAGAGAGAGAGAGAGAGAGAGGGATATAATCGAGGCACACAGAGGTCCATAAGCAAATGGTGCAATGGTTAATCTGGGATAATGGTAGCAAAAGTTCTACAAGTTATCCCTATCGGACTGAGTGAAATAGGTGACATTAGTCGTTAGTATGTAATCCAGGAGGGAGAACAATGCCAGATTAGAATTAATATTGTGAGACAAAAGAAAAATTAATGGGTCACTGGACTCGAAATGTGGCCAAGTTATATCGCACCCACGGGCAACACGAAAAATTCCACATCAACCTACCACAGATCAGCTGGTTCAGTGCGCAGAGCAATCACGGGCATTGCATACGCACACACAACAAACCACATCAAGCATGTATGACGCATTGCGTTACAAACATTGCTGCATTGTTTTACTGCTATTCTCAGCAGTTGTCCGTGTTTCGCCGCGTACGGCCGTGCAATCCGCCTCTAGATCACGTGACTTTATTCGACTTTCTCATGCTAATCAGCAACCAAACAGCTGCTTGCACTCATTTTGGCTTATACCTTTTCTGCACACAAAAATACATCTTTTGTCCGGTAAATGACCATTTCCACTGCATCTAACTAATCGGGCCTGCTGACGGGGAAACACCAAATACCACATTCGATTTATATTTGGACAAATGGACGAATGCTAAGTTGCGATCAAAATATCTTACAAAATTTTCCTCATTGAATGTGAGTGGGCCCATGGCTGACTGAAAATGCATTCGAAACATCTAAAGAAATTAGGCGGAAAATCATGTCCCTTGGGGATGTCTTGGACCATAAAACATGGAGAACAGTGTATGGAAGTGAATACAAGTGGACACAATGTGATGTGATTCTGCGTCCTCGGTGCACCTGGAGGAAGACACAAGGAATAGAGAACAAACGGATGTTTTGCCTGAAAACCGTACATTTGGTACTCCAGTTGACCTGTAATCTGATTTGCAAGGTAACCAGCAAGAGGGACCACCAAACGGATCCTAGCTTTCGAAGTAAACGCGATCTACGGATAGACAGAAATGCACAAAAAAGGTAAGAAACAACCAGGGCAGCTAGGCCCCGTGGCTCAAACTAAAAACCTCCGGGAAAAGCTGATTCAAGACGCTGGTGTGTGAATGAATCCCTTCAATGGTGAAAAGCTCATTGGGTATGAGTAAGCGAGACATAATAACTGAGAGAATCGGAAAAAGGAAGGATTTGGGGTGTGTGGTAACAGGGGCTTGAAACCTTAGTCCAAATAAAAAGCGCTATTTAGGATACTTACTTTCTTCGTTACCCAATAGGTTGATTAAACTTAGAAGTAGGAGAGTCAGCTGAAGACTCTGGGATACGTTGTAAGAAGTTTTATTATTACCGATAATAGTATTATTATTATTATTATTATTATTGCACTTTAATCTCCAAGGCATAGTAGGTCTGTGTTTGCATATGTATGCAGATTGATTCAAAGCAGCTGGCTGCATCTAAGGAAATTCGAGCTCAGAAGTAACGGGAACAGAATTTCGCACCACTTTCACATTTAATCGCTAGGCATTTGTCTTAAAATGTGAGTCTGTATGACGTCACACAAGGATGACGATGTACTGACCAATCACGATATGATTCGGATTAATCGGGATGATCTATTCTCTTGGTTTCGGACACGTCTGACTGTTTACCTTCTTCTGATTTTGTTGTGCACCTTGTGCTCAGACAATGTTGACGGAATGATACAAATTGCAGATAATGTGCTCAACAAACATATATATCAAATATGCTTTTGATGTGGTTTTGCACTGTTCCGTTATTTGTATGTGTCTAATGTCTGCGACCAACTCTGATCAATTGTTCAGCACGGCGGATCTCAGACTTTTTGGTCCCAGGGTTAGAATCCCGGCCGTTGCAGTTTGTCAAACTTCTGTTGACCATGTTCCCCTCGTAGAAGAAATCGATAAGATTTCTGATTATTTGTTCAAAATAGACTGACCAGTAAACAGAACTTCAATCTGAATCAGGTGAGGCGGAACAATTCATTCGAACTGTGCCTGTTACCGGTCAGCCTTGAATACACGTATTTACGATTACTCTCAATGCTTGATGTGCAACTGTAGCACACAGTCACCGTCTGCCGTTTGTTCTGAACCCATTTTGCATTTCCGTTTGAAGTCGACCCACTTGTCGGGGACAATAGACAGCAAACAACCGGAAAGAGAAGAACGAGACGAGGGTTGAGTCTGGAAGATAAAACACTGCGTGAAATGAATAGAGCAGAGCCTGCAGCGATAACAATCCAAACAACGACGACGACAACACCACCACCACCACCACCACCACCACCAACAACAACAATTACATGGCTTTGGTTTACCAAGAAAAACCTGGTAGCAAACAAACCCTTTTTTCAGTAATTTCATCTTCTTCCAAATGCATCAGTTGACGAATAATGTTTAAAATATGGGAAATGACTGAAGTCAGACGGGACCAAAACACTTCCGTTTGTAAGTGAATACTTCCGATTACGAAATGGCTAATTCCCAGATTGTACCGTGATATCTGTTTCGGAGTAGAAAAGCGGAAGCAAACTATCAAATTGCCTTTGGAAATATAATAATAAGACGAAAAAGATACCGGGTTCGACGGCCGCCAAATGTCGATGACGGAAATTCTGTGATGCCTTCTGCCGGGCTCTGTAGATCATTCTGAAGCAGATTTCATCATTCACCAGGTCAAATGACTCAATGAACTGCACCAGATTTGCTTTGGAGATTGTCTTTGTGATCCCACTACTCAACCAAACTGGTTGCGTACTCCTTCACGCTTGCCACTGGGATTGCACCATCACACCACACCACAAGCGGACACATCAACTAATTACGTTGCTAGCCGTTTATCGATCCCTTGGATTTTATGTCGCATAAATTATACCCGAACGAATATGAATTTCCAACGATAATTGTTAACCTGAACTTGTACTCTCGGAAACTGGTTTGCTGTCCTCGATCCTCTGTGGTTATAGTTGTACGGATAAACGGATGGGTCTGTGGTCACGTGAGATTTGATCCGATTATCTGTTATTTAAGTCAGCTTCTTGCCTAGTCGAATTATTCCGTCAGCCTAGATAATCCGCTTACTGTAGGTTTTCAGTTACAAACAGGAAAAAACTTTTTACCCCACAACAAGGGATACATTTTGAGCAGGAGATTCATGAAAGCATTAGCTGATCACAGCAGGGTATGCAAGAGCAGAACAGTTGCCGTCTCAATAGTAGGTCAATTTTCAGCCAAACAATTAGTCCAATGGGAAAGGGTTCATATTATTGGGACTGTCTGAGGGACTCTGTCCGAGTAGATCAACTGCACTGGGCCGTGACTGGATACTGAAGATTCTTGGATGGAGACGGGGAACTTTTCTTATTTCTCTCGTTGCAACCAGGTGTGAAAAAAAGAAACAAATGCGGATCGTTTTCTGTTGTAGTGGCTCTTCAAAGACACAAAAGTCAAAATCTTCAAATCATTTCTTCGAGCCTTTGAGCTCTGATCGCACGTGAAATTCAGAAGCCCCTCCCCAGGAGCTCATCTAGATTCGGTATCAGGTAATCAGTTACCCGTAGCATTTGCGACAGCCGTGTGACTGGGATCACTAGGTTATCTGATTTAAGAAGCGACTCAGAATCAGGAACAAATCATTCACTAGCACAATTCAGTCACAGGCAGTTTTTCCACGGAATGCGGAACTAGTTTGGGTGACTTTCATTAGTCACGCTGTAACACACGTCACGGATCAGTTAAGACTGGTCGGAGACTCTACACACATTCACAACTTTAATTACATTCACCCTAAGCAAGGGACGGACTGTTTGAATGATATTTGTTTGAGTGAACCTGAGGTTTTCCGCCTAGGGTTCATGGCCAGATCTCGTTACGCTCGCTGTCGAGTTGAGGTGCATCACAAACTCACCGATTTGACTCCAGCTAGCTAACCTCCCCAAATGTGCCAGTTTAAATGGACTGACAATACAATCCCTCCGATTCTACCGGTCTTCTCCCTTGTCGACTGAATTCGTGGAGTCCACCGTTGGGATAGGACAGCTCAGGAAATCGCAAAACTCTGACTCAACCCGATCACTGTGGGAATGGTGGCTAATGCTGAATTGCTCGCTGTTTTCGAAGGCGATGCGAAATGGAAAGATTATCACTTGTCATTAACCTAGCTAATAATGAGTCTACATTTTTTCTATGGTACTCTTAATAACTTTGAATTTACGAGCTCCTGAACACTGAGCTTCACTTTTAGATCGCAAACCTTTCGTCATCAATCAGTTTAATATCACCAAAGCTCAGTTGGCCGTCCCCACCCCGGTCTGCACCTATAGTGTTTTCGCCACTAGGTTTAAGCAGAATCCCTCAGACAAAATTGAAATTTTACCGTTATCTATTACGGGTACTTGTCTATGACAAACTTGACCTACTCGTGGATTACCGAGGAATCACAAGCTCTCATCGTGCCAGAGCGTTTCCGTTGAACCAAGCCCCCGGTGTTCGTAGAACTCAGGCATTTAAGGCTTGAATGAATGTGAGAACGTTGCTAAACGTGTGTGGAGCCTAAGTATCATAATGAGAACACTACACGATTACCACGTCGAGATTCCTTGGTTTTGTAATTTGGGCTCGGTGTACTAGGGTACCAGGAGTGCATACATTTCATTGGCTCTATCACGTTGCACCCGCGGACAACTTTGAACTCTATGGGGTGGCATTCATTCACAGAAAAAAAGACCAGCAGCGCTCTGATATCATGGGAACCGATTTTTACCAGGTTGTCCACGACGCGCTTCATGGGCTCCCTCCACACCATTCTGTCTTTGACTGCGGTCTATGAATAGACAAAGGCGGCTGAAAAAACTGAAAAACATGAATTCTATTACAACTTACTAGAGTTACCTAGTCGTGGACTTATCTAAAAGGAACAACCACCCACATTCCTGATGCTCAGACGAGAGTATCATGAGCCAATTGGTAGATTTTTATCATTAGATACGGTTACGAATTCAAGGGCTGCATACGGAGTTTGGAAAAAAAATTTACCTAAATTTTCTATCCCAGCTCAGTCGTGTTGTCAAACCGGGTTCAGGAGAAATGTGCAAATGAGGTTATTAGGTTCACGTACCATACTTCTTGGGTTATTCGGCTATTGTTTGCTGTGCGTCTTGCTAAGATGACGTAACAGGTATTGATTTTCATTTATGGATTGAAAGGACTGGTTGAAGAGAGTACCTCGAGAAACAGCCTTGACCATCTCTTATGAGTTCCTGGTTATATATATATATATATATATATATATATATATATATATATATATGTACGCATACACCAAATGTGAACCTCTCATTTGCATTCGTTTTGGCACTTTGTTTACCATCTGTTTGACTAAGCAATGTGCTGCCTACATTTGTGTTCGCCATATGCGTGCACGAAGCTGAAAAGAGTGATCCATGGAATGGCCAGCCGACGGTCATTTCACTTTTTGTAGATAAAAACACTGACAGTCGTACACACTCATGCTATCCTGAGCGTATCGTTTGATCAAAATATAAACATCTCTGTTACGTGCTCCGTAAGACCAGGTTATGATAGATTAGATAGGACTGGATGGGGGCGGATCGTGTTTGATTACGTCAGCTGCTTCCTGTACTGATTTGTTGTTTCGTGATTTACTACAAACGCGCGTCATCGGTACCGGTTCGACTGATTTGTTGCGGGTTCCCTGCTGGAGTGATTCGGTTCCCAAGACTACCGTGGAGTGTCGTCATGTATTGCTTATAAGAGACAAATTGTCGGCAGTGATGCACAGGTGGACGCGCCGGACCACGCGTATGACTTAACGAGATCGGTTTTGTGAACGGGTGGCTTTTTGCATTCGTTCTGTTGATGAGTGCCGGGGTGGGGGATGGGGGGGGGGAAGGACAGCTCCTAAATTGTGTCAGTGATGAATCAATGCTGTTTGATGAACCATTCAACGACGGGTTTGTGCTGCGTCATGTAATCACTTATATGAAAAGAAGCCTGAGAGAGTCAGTCAGACTGCGTTGGGGGTCGAGTACATATTACGGATTCGGGGCCCGGTACGGATTACGTGGATGAACTCTGGTATTGCTTGCTAATCAGTGGGATGAATCCGTGAACTGAGTGCTCATACTACGTAGCGAATCACTGCATGAGCATTTCAAGTCTCCTACTACCTAGCCTTCATTATTTATCCTTCTACTTACTTCACTTTATTATAAAGGTATCACTTCTCCGGATGGAGTTGTTACTAATTAGAGGCTGCAAGTTGGGAGGAGTAAGCGGTGGCGTAATCAAGATTCGAACCTGAAACAGAAGGGCTTAAAGTCCCCATCTTGATGACCGTGTGACTATCATTCGGTCAAGCTAGGCAAGTAACTGAACTGAGGGAAAATTGAGAATTTGTTGTCTTTCGCCTCTTCCACCAAATCAGCGAGTAGAGAATTCCAACAGTGATAGACTAACGGCAAACTGGTTGAATGGATCTCCACCAAAGTCTTTCAATGCCCGTGCACCCGACCAGGTCCCCGAAGCGGAACATCAGTCTGCAGCTCAGGTCACGGATAACCCGGGATGATGCGACGGATGTGGATGAGATCGTCACACATCCGCCGATAATTTCCTGCGAAAAAACCAGTCGCTTCTAGAGGTCTTCCACATCCTATTACGCATAGTCCAGAGATGAGACAAGTAGCGGCTCTTCGTGTTCTCTCCAACTTGGTCTGTTTTACAGTTGTACTTGGATGTACAATCGCAGCCCCATACTCAGGCCGAAGACCTGCATGGGAAATATACAGCATGCGGAAAGCGTTGTAATTTAGTTTTCTAAACCATCGTTGAATTGCACTGAGGATATTCTAGATAGAGGCACATGATAAGATCCCTAGACTGCGCTCACAATTTGTTGTCCTCTAGCAGAGTCAAATCAAGAAAGTAAACATTTTTATGCACCCGATGTTGGGT